>WNWK01054243.1:0-11616 GCA_009830355.1 Cherax destructor
ATACCAGGGAACCTGTAGTCAGAAAGTCATACAACTCCAGTTTATGACTGACCGGGTTCTATCCTACCGTGGTATGGTTTGTTTGCAATAGTGTCATTACGATTTTGTGAGACACAAAATAAATAATAATAATAATAATAATAATAATAATAATAATAATAATAATTTTTATTTGGACATGATACAAAGAATTACATTTGGTTATTGAGATTACATGAGGTGTACATGCCAAAAGCCCTAGTATGCAGGGCTTTTTGGGCAGACTTAAAATTAACTTAAAACTAAATTGTAAGAATTATTGTAGATAGTATACAATGAGTAAAGGTGAGTATTTAAGCTATGAAATTTGAACATAGTTTTGTACTTTTGTCTTCATTATAAAATTAATTAAATCAGATTAAACAAATTAAAGCAATAATAATAATAAAATAATAAAAAGTTATGGTTGATAATTTATAAAATAAGTAAAGTTGCATATCTAAGTTTTAAAGTTTGAATATAAGTTGAACATATCAATTAATTGTAGCAATTTATTGCAGCAATGCAACTAATTGAGTGAGATAACAATTTAAAACAATTAATTGCAGTTAGTTTACGTGGTCATTATAATGTAAGTGTTGTGGGAATAATTAGCTAAGTAAGTATTATTCATAACAGGTTTTACATTCATTCATTCGTTCATTCATACAATACATTGACTTTAAAGTCAGGTTTTACGTTAAGTGATTATTCTACTTTGCTGGAATGGTTGATATGGAGCAATTAGCTTTGGGTGAGAAGGTGGTTTTTTAGCATCGCTTTGAATTGGGGTACAGGTAGGGTTTCTTTGGCAATGACAGGTAATATACATATACGTACATACATATACATACATACATACATATACATACATATACATACAGTGGTACCTCGGGTTACGAGCTTAATTCGTTCCAGAAGGCTGTTCGAGTGCTGATACCGAACCAATTTGTTTCCATATGGAATAATGTAAATTAGATTAATCCGTTTCAGACCTCCAAAAATACACTTACAAAAGCACTTACAGAAATACACTTACATAGTTGTTCGAGTTGGGAGCTGCTCGTATGTCGAGGTACCACTGTACAATTACATACATGTACAAACACACATATTGAAAATTTTTAAATGTCTTGGATATATTAATTACTTTTGTTAAATAAATTAGCTCCTTGAATGTACACTCTTAATATATTTTCAGGCAGCCGCAGCGCAGCGCTTCCGAGAACAACAGGAGAACGAGAGACGGCGACGCCTTGAAGAAATGAGGCTACGGGACGCTGACCGACGGTCACAAGTAGAGGAACGCAAGCGAATAATCCAGCAGGCGGAGCAGGACCGTAGGGAAGCCGTCATCAGGAAGAATGCTGTAAGTCTCTGCTTGAATGGTTGTTGAATTTTCCAGCTAGGAAGTAGTTACTCTGGCAGTAACAACCTGGTTGATCAGGCTAGCACCAGACAAGCCTGGTCCAGGACCACCAACAGCAATCTGGTTTACCAGGCTAGCACCAGACAAGCCTGATCCAGGATCACCAGCAACAACAACCTGGTTGACCAGGCTAGCACCAGACAAACCTAGTCCAGGACCAGCAGCAGCAACAACCTGGTTGACCAGGCTAGCACTAGACAAGTCTTGACCATGGCCGGTCTCTGAGAGTAGGAAAACTCTGGGAAATCATCATTGGTGTATCCAAGGTCAAGGCCTCATGAGGTGAACTGGCCACCTTGCTAAACCCATGTGGGTCATCCAGCGCAACATGTGGTGGATGCCAGATAGACGAGCCAGATAGACGAGCTGAGTGCCAGATAGACGAGCTTCCTATCCATACTCACTATTTCTACTACTAATAATAAGGATGTGCAACGCTTGGGAATCATTATTTGGGAAATATTTTGCCAGTGACGTCTTCAGTCCTGTATCACTTTTCTAAGCCATTTAATCAATAGAAAGTTAATTTAATGGGTTTCTAAGGGTGACTGAGGTATTAGTTATAAGTTGGTATGACTGATAACCTTCACAAATGTACCTGCACATTTTATTGTGTTGGGTTTGATGATTGAAGGTAGAGGAAGAGAGAGACTTTCCACCCGGATCAGTTCTCACTAGATTCGGACTAAAGTTTCTGACATTTTTGTTGAGTGCAATATTAATTTTTGGTTTTCAGACAGAAAAATGAGTTGGTTTCTACCAGGTTACACTTAAACTGATCATAGGTAAATTAGTGTGTGTGACCAGGCAGCATTCTGGTCTTCAGTAATGATGCTAGAATGGCTGACGGAATGTTAGGTAAGTGGACACAGGTGCAACTAAAGCGACGTTTCATTGCGGCAACGTTTCACTCTCCAGGAACTTTGTAATGGCTTGACAAAGCTCCTGGAGAGTGGAACATTGCCACAATAAAATGTCACATTAGTTGCATCTGTGGCCATTTACCAAACATTCTGGTTTTCCTATTGCATTTATGTATTCCCATTTCTGTTTATATAAAGTGAAGGAACGATCCAACATAACTGTACCACTAATGACCAGCCCCCATTTATGTAGACTGTTGCTTATACAGGCACTCTTCAACTTACGATGGTTCAACTTGTGATATTCAATTTTACGATGGTGCAGAAGCAATTACTATGGAGATGAAACTTAAGATAATTACCCAACATGAAGGCAACAAATCCCTAACTTGTATTCATATACAAGTACATCTGACTCGACGGAGCTTGGTTCCAACCAACCAGTCGTAAGTCAAAATGGACACAAGTTGAACCTTAGAAAATTGCCGACATACTGGGTAGGACATGAAACACCTTTGCTAGTATCGTATGCATAGTATCGTATGTTACTTTTTACTAAATATTTTACTGCTGTATATGCTGGTCGTATGTCGAGCAGGTCGTAAGTCGGATGGTACTTGTATTTACTATTCAATACTGGTATTTAGTTAGTTACAGTAATTATTTGTTTATTGACTTATTCAGTGACAGTAGCTATTTATTGACTTATTAATTTAGCATATCATATTCATATTCGACTTATATTTTGACTTACGATGGGTCCATTGAAACATAACCCCATCGTAAGTTGAGGACCGCCTGTAATCATCTATACAGTGATTCAGAAGAACTCCAGTACTATGTACCTCAACTCCAACTCTTTCGCTGTCTGTCACGTAGATCTACATTATCGACGCCAGGGGCCATCGAGTCGTTCTGCGTCACAAGCTCGGCTCACTCCAGTAAGCTGTGAGCAGTAGATTTTGGCCTAGATGCGAGAGAATGGGTCTGTGCGGCGAGTGTGCGAGTATAAAAATCCTGCATCGTGTGATGCATAATGGAAAAGCAAAACTCTGACCTCGTGTTTGGTTTAAAATGGCAACTTTGAGGTGTTTTCAGGTGGTTTTTATGGTTTTCTTGGTATCAGTTGATAAAATGGAAGTCACATTACTGAAACAGAAGTGAATTTAGTTGGTTTCAGGACCGAGAGTGCTTGAAATTAGCCTCAAAATAGCGGAAATATTTGTTTTTTGCCGATGGGTATTATATTATGGGTGTTATATCATGGGTGTTATATCATGGGTGTTATATCATGGGTGTTATATCATGGGTGTTAAATAATGGGTGTTATATTATGGGTGTTATATCATGGTATTATACCATGGGTATTATATTATGGGTGTTATATCATGGTGTTATATCATGGGTATTATATCATGGGTGTTATATCATGGGTGATATATCATGGGTGTTATATCATGGGTGTTATATCATGGGTATTATATCAATCTTTACTTAACCAACTTGTACTGTAGTCAGTGCAGATTGTTACAAGAGGTTCCACTCTACACTATAATGCTGCGTTTTGTAGACTAAGCTTATAAGCTGAAGCTTAATGCTTTCCAGTGTGTATATAGAGAGACACTAAGCTCTCCTAAAGCTCTTTTATATAGTGTGATGATTTTTGTGATCACAGTTGAAAAATGGCATTGAAAATTGAATAGCAAGCAAGTACATACAGTCGGCCCACTTATATGGCAGGTTAGGTTCCAGGCTACCGCCGTATGCGGAACGCCCTTTCCCCACTTATAAATGCCAGATAACAAGTTTACTCTAACATATATTAAGTTAGCAATATAACTAGGAATTAAAAATAATAAAAAGTAAAATACACACACATTACACCCATTACTTACCTTAAAATATTTGTAGTTTTAATGTAGGGTGAGAGGTGAGTAATATTTATTGGTAGGAAGTCAGGTTTATGAAGTATGGTAGCCAGCCAGGCCAGGCCACCTCACCCACACGTAATATACTTCAACATTTAAGGCGCCTAGAGAAATAAAATGCTTATACAGTATTTGTAGTCTTAAGTTAGGGTGAGGGGTGAGTAAACGAGGTAAAAACAAATAAATGAGAGAGGAGAGTCACGGAGGATGTAAACAAGCAGACGAACGTGTCTGGTTATGGTTGATACACGTTCATCTACACCTTACATCTCATATTTATGTTAATTTATTCTACCGTGGAGTGTATTTATCTTGTTTATATATTGCATAGCATGTTTATTATATAATTTTGAAAAAAATATCATAGATGGATTGATGAAAATGTTTATATTAACGTAATATACAACATTTAATGCGTCTCGGTGATTATTATTGCATATTATTATTATTATTATTATTATTATTATTATTATTATTATCATTATAAATATGGCATCGTCAAGACTAATAAGACACTCTTGTGATGTTAATGTGTACCTGCATGCCAGCACAGTGTAAGTTTATTTAGGTACAGGTACACACAAGTATAATTATCAGAGTACAGAATGAAAAGAAGTTGGATGTCCTGGCCCTAAGCGAAACAAAGCTGAAGGGGGTAGGCGAGTTTCAGTGGGGAGAAATAAATGGGATTAAGTCAGGAGTATCTGAGAGAGTTAGAGCTAAGGAAGGGGTAGCAATAATGTTGAAGGATCAGTTATGGAAGGAGAAGAGGGAATATAAATGTGTAAATTCAAGGATTATGTGGATTAAAATAAGGGTCGGATGCGAAAAGTGGGTCATAATAAGCGTGTATGCACCTGGAGAAGAGATGAGTGTAGAGGAAAGAGAGAGATTTTGGGAGATGTTAAGCGAATGTATAGGAACTTTTGAACCAAGTGAGAGAGTAATTGTGGTAGGGGACCTAAATGCTAAAGTAGGGGAAACATGAAAAGAAGTTGGATGTCCTGGCCCTAAGCGAAACAAAGCTGAAGGGGGTAGGCGAGTTTCAGTGGGGAGAAATAAATGGGATTAAGTCAGGAGTATCTGAGAGAGTTAGAGCTAAGGAAGGGGTAGCAATAATGTTGAAGGATCAGTTATGGAAGGAGAAGAGGGAATATAAATGTGTAAATTCAAGGATTATGTGGATTAAAATAAGGGTCGGATGCGAAAAGTGGGTCATAATAAGCGTGTATGCACCTGGAGAAGAGATGAGTGTAGAGGAAAGAGAGAGATTTTGGGAGATGTTAAGCAAATGTATAGGAACTTTTGAACCAAGTGAGAGAGTAATTGTGGTAGGGGACCTAAATGCTAAAGTAGGGGAAACATGTAGAGAGGGTGTGGTAGGTAAGTTTGGGGTGCCAGGTGTAAATGATAATGGGAGCCCTTTGATTGAACATTGTATAGAAAGGGGTTTAGTTATAGGTAATACATATTTTAAGAAAAAGAGGATAAATAAGTATACAAGATATGATGTATGGCGTAATGACAGTAGTTTGTTGGACTATGTATTGGTAGATAAAAGACTGTTGAGTAGACTTCAGGATGTACATGTTTATAGAGGGGCCACAGATATATCAGATCACTTTTTAGTTATAGCTACAGTGGGAGTAAAAGGTAGATGGGATACAAGGAAAATAGAAGCAGTAAGTAAGAGAGAGGTGAAGGTTTATAAACTAAAAGAGGAGGCAGTTAGGGTAAGATATAAACAACTATTGAAGGATAGATGGGCTAGTGAAAGTGTAGGCAATGGGGTCGAAGATGTATGGGGTAGATTGAAAAATGTAGTGTTAGAGTGTTCAGCAGAAGTTTGTGGTTACAGACGAGTGGGTGCGGGAGGGAAGAAGAGCGATTGGTGGAATGATGACGTAAAGAGAGTAGTAAGGAGAAAAAGTTAGCATATGAGAGGTTTTACAAAGTAGAAGTGATGCAAGGAGGGAAGAGTATATGGAGAGAAAAGAGAGGTTAAGAGAGTGGTGAAGCAATGTAAAAAGAGGCAAATGAGAGAGTGGGTGAGATGTTATCAACAAATTTTGTTGAAAATAAGAAAAGTTTTGGAGTGAGATTAATAAGTTGAGGAAGCCTAGGGAACAAATGGATTTGACAGTTAAAAATAGGAGAGGAGAGTTATTAAATGGAGAGTTAGAGGTATCGGGAAGATGGAGGGAATATTTTGAGGAGTTGTTAAATGTTGATGAAGACAGGAAGCTGTGATTTCGTGTATAGGGCAAGGAGGAATAACATCTTGTAGGAGTGTGGAAGAGCCAGTTGTGAGTGTGGGGAAGTTCATGAGACAGTGGGTAGAATGAAAGGTGGTAAGGCAGCTGGGATTGATGGGATAAAGATAGAAATGTTAAAAGCAGGTGGGGATATAGTTTTGGAGTGGTTGGTGCTATTATTTAATAAATGTATGGAAGAGGGTAAGGTACCTAGGGATTGGCAGAGAGCGTGTATTGTTCCTTTGTATAAAGGCAAAGGGGACAAAAGAGAGTGCAAAAATTATAGGGAATAAGTCTGTTGAGTGTACCTGGTAAAGTGTATGGTAGAGTTGTTATTGAAAGAATTAAGAGTAAGACAGAAAGCAGGATAGCAGATGAACAAGGGGCTTTAGGAAAGGTAGGGGTGTGTAGACCAAGTGTTTACAGTGAAACACATAGGTGAACAGTATTTGGATAAGGGTAAAGAGGTTTTTGTGGCATTTATGGATTTGGAAAAGGCGTATGATAGGGTGGATAGGGGGGCAATGTGGCAGATGTTGCAGGCGTATGGAATAGGAGGTAAGTTACTGAAAGCAGTGAAGAGTTTTTATGAGGATAGTGAGGCTCAGGTTAGAGTGTGTAGGAGGGAGGGGACTATTTCCCAGTAAAAGTGGGCCTTAGACAAGGATGTGTGATGTCACCGTGGTTGTTCAATATATTTATAGATGGGGTTGTAAGAGAAGTGAATGAGAGGGTCTTGGCAAGAGGTGTGAGGTTAAAAGATAAAGAATCAAATACAAAGTGGGAGTTGTCACAGTTGCTTTTGATGATGACACTGTGCTTTGGGAGATTCTGAAGAGAAGTTGCAGAGGTTGGTGGATGAATTTGGTAGGGTGTGTAAAAGAAGAAAATTGAAAGTGAATATAGGAAAGAGTAAGGTGATGAGGATAACAAAAAGATTAGGTGACGAAAGATTGGATATCAGATTGGAGGAGAGAGTATGGAGGAGGTGAATGTATTCAGATATTTGGGAGTGGATATGTCAGCAGATGGGTTTATGAAGGATGAGGTGAATCATAGAATTGATGAGGGAAAAGGGTGAGTGGAGCACTTGGAGTCTGTGGAGACAAAGAACTTTGTCCATGGAAGTAAAGAGGGAATGTATGAGAGTATAGTTATACCAACACTCTTATATGGGTGTGAAGCATGGGTGATGAATGTTGCAATGAGGAGAAGGCTGGAGGCAGTGGAGATGTCATGTCTGAGGTCAATGTGTGGTGTGAATATAATGCAGAGAATTCGGAGTTTGGAAATTAGGAGGAGTGCGGGATTACCAAAACTATTATCCAGAGAGCTGAGGAGGGGTTGTTGAGGTGGTTCGGACATGTAGAGAGAATGGAACGAGACAGAATGACTTCGAGAGTGTATAAATCTGTAGTGGAGGGAAGGCGGGGTAGGGGTCGGCCTAGGAAAGGTTGGAGGGAGGGGGTAAAGGAAGTTTTGTGTGCGAGGGGCTTGGACTTCCAGCAAGCATGTGTGAGCGTATTCGATAGGAATGAATGGAGACAAATGGTTTTTAATACTTGACGTGCTGTTGGAGTGTGAGCAAAGTAACATTTATGAAGGGATTCAGGGAAACCGGCAGGCCGGACTTGAGTCCTGGAAATGGGAAGTACAGTGTCTGCACTCTGAAGGAGGGGTGTTAATGTTGCAGTTTTATAACTGTAGTGTAAAGCACCTCTCTGGCAAGACAGTGATGGAGTGAATGATGAAAGTTTTTCTTTTTCGGGCCACTCTGCCTTGGTGGGAATCGGCCGATGTGTTAATAAAAATATACAGTGGTCCCCCGCCTAACGAACAAAATTCATTCCAGAAGCCTGCTCAAGTGCCATTACCGAACGAATTTACTTCCTTTAGAAATAATGTCACGTAGGTTAGTCTATTTCAGAACCCCAAAAATACACTTCCACAAGCACTTACAATATTATACTTACATAATTGTACAATTTCCGGGTGTTCGTTAGGCGGGGATCACTGTATATATAAAACATGAAATAACTTTAAAACACTTGAAATTTTGGAAAGTTTCCAGACATAATGGAGAGACGCGGTGCTCACGGAACTCATGGAAAATGTAAACAAACCGTTGGGGTGCTGTAACTGTATTAGAAAATCAGGTGGGGAGCCATATAGTGAGTTTTGGTCATAATTTGAAATGTCCATATTAGCGGAATGCCATAAGCGAAACGCCATAAAGCAAGACCCTACTGTACTAGGAAGGGCCCTTTTTTATGCGCTATTTAATTTTTGATATAGTGTATTTTTTCAGTTGCATTTACGGAAAATTGAACCATGTAAAGGAGCCTTTTTTTACATGGGAATGTATTGAAATACAAAAAATTATAATTTTACGTACGACTGTTTACAAACAATTTCTCTCCTATAGTATATTGTAATCTGAAAAAAATTAAATTTTATGGTATGACTGTTTACAGTTTGTCTTATAGAATATTGTGATGTACCAAAAAATTTAATTGTTGTACGGCTGTTTTCAAAAAGTTTCTCATAGCGTATTATAAAAATATTACAATTGTTCGGTACAACTGTTTACAAACAATTTCTGTCTTATAGTGTACTGTATCCTCTTAGGGCAGTGCGGGGCAGCTTGGTCGTCATGCGTCGCCGCACCTCGACCTCACTCTTCGCCATCACAACACACACCATCTTGGAGCACCGCACATATCGCCAATTAATCACGTATTTATAGCATTTGTGGAATTGTGTTTCTGACTATACGGTGTTGCATAAAACGCTTTCCGAGAGTTGTCCAGGGAGAGTTAAAGGTTACAGTGCTGTGGCTGTGGGGGCACTTGTTGCTGTGGGGTAACATGTTGCTGTGGGGGTAAAATGTTGTTGTGGGGTAACATGTTGCTGTGGGGCATATGTTGCCTGTATACAGGTGCTCCTTGACTTACGATGGTTCTACGTATGATATTTCAACTTTTCGATGGTACAAAAGCAATTACAGTGGTACCCCGAGTTTCGTACTTTATTCGTTCCAGAAGGCTGTTCGAGTGCCATTACCGAACGAATTTGTTCCCATAAGGAATAATGTAAATTAGATTAGTCCATTTCAGACCCCCAAAATACACTTACAAAAGCACTTACAATAATACACTTACATAATTGTTCGAGTTGGGAGCTGTACGAAACTCGGGGTACCATGTATTTTGGAGGCGAGACTTGAGATAATTACCAATCATATTTTTTCAGTGGCGGTAGTTATTTATTTATTTACTTATTTAGCATATCATATTTATATTCGACTTATAGTATTTTCGACCTATGATGGGTTCGTGAACATAACCCACCGCAAGTCAAGGACTACCTGTAGTTGGGAGGAACTTGTTGCTGTGGGTGGAACATGTTGATGTGGGAGGCCTATGTTGTCTGTCTACTTTTCTATTGTTGCTTTTATAATACAGTAGACCCACCCTCCCCATATCCATGGGTTCAGTTTCCACAGTTTACCGTGGCCTGAAAATAGCCCTTAATTTAGTTTAATAACAGCCTCAAGGCACAAAAGTAGTGATGGTGACAGTTGTTCAAAGCCTCAGAGAAGCCGTGAAGTGCTGCCCATCAGTAAAAAAGTGATAATTCTCCACCTATTGTGTGTAATTTATCAATTAAACTTTATCATAGGTATGTAAACCAAAAATGACTTACAGGTTCCGCTACTATCCACGGAAGGTCTTGGAACGTATCACCCATGGATGAGGCGGGACAACTGTTGAGTAAGTCTTCAACTTACAAACACGTTGGGGACCTTCTGTATCGCGTATAATAATGATATTATACACAATAATAATACACCATATTTTGTGACTTATTAGACGCACATTTTTTTTTTCCATAAAATGTTGTCCAAAAACCAGCCTGCGTCCTATAAACTGAAGGTCAGTGACAGGAGCTATAAGTTTGGGGTGTGGGGGTGGGTTGTAGCTGCCCCAGTTACGTCTGATGCTGAGCCATTGAAACTAGAATAAGTCTTATAAGCCCCAAAATACGGTAATAATGATATTATACACAATACACGAGATTCTCAACGTATTTGTAAGTCGAGGACTGACTGGGCAAGTGTGTGGGTGTATGCAGTAGAGTAGCGACCCGATGTTTCACCTCTGGTGACGAAGTTTACAAACAAGGTCCACAAGACATAATATTGAGACAACATTAGTTTTATGAAGGATAATCTGTTGTTACGATCATGCGACACACGACCATCTTTTTTGACTATCATTTTCTAGATGATAATATAGTCCATGTGACTATCATTTTTGACCATTTTCTAGATACAGTGGACACCCGGATTTCATCAATAATTCTTTATAGAAGGCTGTTCGAGTGCCGTTACTAAACGAATTTGTTCCCATAAGGACGAATGTAAATTAGATTAGTCCGTTTCAGACCCCAAAAATACACTTACAAAAGCACTTACAAAAATACACTTACATAATTGTTCGAGTTGGGAGCAGTACAAAATCCGGGGGTCCACTGTAATAATAGTTTTAGTCAAATAGAGTGAGTGCACTCTGAAGGAAGGGATATTGCAGTTTGGTGAGTCTGAGCTTGCCTCTGACAAAACAGTGGAGTGAGTGATGGTGAGAGCATTTCATTTTTTTTTTTGTTACCCCGTCTTGGTGGGAGATGGCCGGCATGTTAAAAATGAAAAAAAATTAGGGCTGGGAGTGAAACACCGGAAATGCAACTCTTTCACGGTTGGGGCTCTGTCACTCGGGAAATCGTAACAACACAGTTGTATACAAACTATGGAATGGGTGGGGCTTGAACCCAGGGCGAGTGATTGCTAAAACTCACAGGCCAGTGCGTTAACCACTGTACCAGTTGACTCTTAATATTTTTCATCCAACTAGGTATATTTCTATACACCATAGTGAGGTTAGCATGGGCCACCACTGTAACCACTAATGTAGGTTTTTACAGGTGAATCCCACTCCAATGTGGCTGTGTTGTACTCAAGTTCAAGTCCCTCCAAAGCCACCATTACAAGCTACAGCACAACACAGCCACACTGGTGTGGGATTCATCTATACAAACCTGTATTTGTGGTACAGTGGTGGCCC
>WNWK01054244.1:0-11616 GCA_009830355.1 Cherax destructor
TTTGAATAGAAGTCACAGAGGTTTAGGATATATCTTTACAGTGTAATTGATTTATTATTTAACTAGTTAATAGAACTGGTTGGAAAGTTACTATGATTAGTATTAAGTTATAATGGAACAAATATTAAGATTCAGTATTGCACTAGTTGTGATTATAGAATTTATTAAGGGCAATATAATGAAAATTAAAGTTAATTATTAAAAGAGAGATAAGTGCTAAAGTGTATATAAAAGTGTACAAAAGTAAAATTTATTAGTATTAAAAATATTAAAAGATAAGTACAATTTTTAGCAAATAAGGTGATTAATAGAACTTATAAATTCTAAGCAAGTAAGCTGATAAAAATATATAGGTATGTGGGTTGAAAAAATGGGCACAAGTAAAAATTGTATGTATTTAAAAATAAAAGTAAAACTATTTGTCAAAAATATTCATCAGAGGATAGACAAATACTTAAATGAGGTAGATGGGCAAAACATACACTACACTATACTATACACTATACACTACACTATTACTGGTGTATTACTCTGAAAATCCCTGAGTGTTCAAGAAAAACAGTGTCATGAAGAGTAAATTGTGTGTGATGTGGAAGGCTAACAATAAGGCATGGGTCACGAGGTTAATTTTCATTGAGTGGGTCAATGAAGTGTTTGGCCCAAGTGTGAAGAAATACCTCCTAGAAAATAAATTGCCACTCAAGTGCCTCCTGATAATGGACAATGCTCCTGCTCATCCTCCAGACTTGGAAGACCAATTGTTTGAGGAGTTTAGTTTCATCACAGTGAAGTTCTTGCCCCCTAATACCACTCCTCTCATCCAACCCATGGACCAGCAGGTCATTTCAAACTTCAAAGAACTCTACACCAAAGCAATGTTTTAAAGGTGTTTTGAAGTGACCTCGGGCACTGAAGTGACCCTAAGAGAGTTCTGGAGTAATCACTTCAATATCCTGAAGTGCATAAGCCTTATAGAAAAGGCTTGGCAGGAAGTGACTTCCAGGACGATGAACTCTGCTTGGAGAAAATTGTGGCCAGAATGTGTCCAAGAGAAGGATTTTGAAGGGTTTGAGGCTGACCTTGACAACCCTATGCCTGTTGTGGAATCTATTGTGGCATTGGGAAAGTCCATGGGGTTGGATATGAGTGGCCAGGATATGGAAGAGTTGGTGGAGGACCACAGGGAAGAGCTAACCACTGAAGACCTGCAAGACCTTCAACTGGAACAGCAACAGATCGCAGCTGAAGAAATTGCTTCAGAGGAGGAGGAAGAGAGAGGGAAGAACGTGCCTTCTTCAGTGATTAAGGACATTCATGCAAAGTGAAGTGAGGTGCAAAGTTTTGTGGAGAATTATCACCCTAACAAAACTGTTGCAAGTCATGTCTGCAACATGTTCAATGACAATGCCTTTCCCATTTTAGGCAAATCTTAAAGAGATGCCAGAAACAGAGCTCTCTGGACAGATTTTTTGTGAGACAGGAGTCCAGTGACTCTCAAGCTGGTCTTAGTACCAGTAAAAGACAAAGAAGGGAAGTAACCCCGGATAGAGCTTTGATACCTGAAGTCCTTATGGAGGGGGATTTCCCTTCCAAACAATAACCTCTCCTCCCTCTCCCCTCCTCACCTTCTTCCATACGCCAACAAGAGTCTTTAATAAAAGTATGTAATAGTGATTTAAATGTTCATTTATCCATTTCATTAGTCATTTATATTTATTTCTCATTGTTTTCTGTATGTAAAACTATATTTATTCTCTATAAAATGTATTTTTTGTTAATATTTTTGGGTGTCTGGAACGGATTATGGGAAATATTACTTCAGTTTTCGTACAAATCGGTTTTCAGCCGACCTTCTGGAACAGATTAAAAACGAAAACTGGGGTTTTACTGTATTTTCTTTCAATGTTTTCATCCTCTCCTCTTCCTCATCAGTCTTTTTCTTTTACTTCTGGTTTTCCAGGTACTTTGAATAACTCACTGTGAAGCTTCTACAAGACTGTAACATATCTTTGCTGACTGGGATGTCATGTACCTCATAGTCCATCTCCATACTTTACGGTGCCCCGTGGCCTGGTGGCAAGCTCTCACTTCACATGGTGAAAGTCCAGGTTTAATTCCCGGCGAAGGGGTGGAAACACTGGACTTGTTTCCTTACACCGGTTGTCTATGTTCACTCATCAGTAAAATGGGTACCTGGGTGTTAGTCGACTGGTGTGGGTTGCATCCTGGGACAAAACTGACCTAATTTACCTGAAATGCTCTGCATAACAAGGGGCTTTCTATATATAGTATAGTACGCATATCATTGATGTCAGCTAGGCCTGTATACCTTGTACATGTACTTGTAGTAAATAAAGATATTATATTATTATTATAGGCCCATACTGTTTCTGATCCCATACTGCAGGTGAGGATATCTTCAGTGACTGAAAGCCCCTTCTCAACATGTCTGTCCATGGGAGAGTGTCAAGATCATTTTGAGTACCTTCCAAAGTACAGCATATTCTTCCCCCTCTCACAAGAGTCCATGGAAGGCATCCAGTCTTTGTTTTGTGAAAAGTTCTTGGGCTAATTTTTATGTTACTTCTGGATATACATACAGTGGACCCCCAGTTCTCGTCGGTAATCCGTCCCAGAGGGCCCGTCGACCACCGGTTTGGTCGAACTCCGAGTCTATTTTCCCCATAAGAAATAATGGAAATAAGATTAATCCGTTCCAGACATCCAAAAGTATTAAAATAAAATATTTTTTAGAACTTTTTGACCTTAAATTATACACATTTTTATGAAAAATTAAGAAATAATAGTACAATAACATGTCACTTACATTTATTGAAGAGTTGTTGATGTGTGCAACACGGAAGGAGGGGAGAAGATGGAGTAGTATGCTAGTGTTTGGAAGAGGAATCCCCCTCCATTAACACTGAAGGTGGAAAGTTCTTTTCTGGGGTTACTGGCCTTTTTCTTTGAATGCTACACTCCCTGCATGAATGCTACACTCCCTGCATGAATGCTACACTTCCTGCATCCCTGCTTCACTCCCTGCATGAATGCTACACTACCTGCATCCCTGCTTCACTCCCTGCATGAATGCTACACTCCCTGCATCCCTGCTTCACTCCCTGCATGAATGCTACACTCCCTGCATCCCTGCTTCACTCCCTGCATGAATGCTACACTCCCTGCATCCCTGCTTCACTCCCTGCATGAATGCTACACTACCTGCATCCCTACTACACTCCCTGCATGAATGCTACACTCCCTGCATCCCTGCTTCACTCCCTGCATGAATGCTACACTCCCTGCATGCCTACTACACTCCCTGCATCCTTGCTACACTCCCTGCATGCCTGCTACACTCCCTGCATCCTTGCTACACTCCCTGCATCCTTGCTACACTCCCTGTATCCTTGCTACACTCCCTGCATCCTTGCTACACTCCCTGCATCCCTGCTACACTCCCTGCATTCTTGCTACACTCCCTGCATCCCTGCTACATTCCCTGCATCCTTGCTACACTCCCTGCATCCCTGATACACTCCCTGCATCCCTGCTACACTCCCTGCATCCTTGCTACACTCCCTCCATCCTTGCTACACTCCCTGCATGCCTGCTACACTCCCTGCATCCTTGCTACACTCCCTGCATCCCTGCTACACTCCCTGCATCCTTGCTACACTCCCTGCATCCTTGCTACACTCCCTGCATCCTTGCTACACTCCCTGCATCCCTGCTACACTCCCTGCATCCCTGCTACACTCCCTGCATCCCTGCTACACTCCCTGCATCCTTGCTACACTCCCTCCATCCTTGCTACACTCCCTGCATGCCTGCTACACTCCCTGCATCCTTGCTACACTCCCTGCATCCTTGCTACACTCCCTGCATGCCTGCTACACTCCTGCATAAATGCTACACTCCCTGCATGAATGCTTCACTCCCTGCACATTCTTTACCACAGGCTTGGCACTCGGAGCTTTCTTGGGGCCCATGGTGGCTTATTTAGCAGTTGCAAGCACTAAAAACACTGGAATAATGACAATATATATGGTATGAATGCGTGGGTGGTGCGTGGGTAGTGGTCGCTCGCTTGTAAACAATAACACACTGAGTGCCTGGGCGCCCAGCTGGGCCACGGCCCCATGCGTACGCATCCTGGACGGATAGCCAACTCGCCCAACTCCAAGTGGCCGCCTAATACCGAGCCAAAAATATTGTAAAAAAAAACGTTGAACACCGATTTGGCCGAGCTTCGACGACGTCGAGCACCGGGGGTTCACTGTATTTCAAACTCACTGTATATATGTACAGTGGACCCCCGAGTTTCGGCCATAATTCATTCCAGAATGTTGTTCAAGTGCCATTACTGAACGAATTTGTTCCCATAAGGAATAATGTAAAGTAGGTTAGTCCGTTTCAGACCCCCAAAAATACACTTACAAAAGCACTTACATAATTGTTCGAGTTTTGAGGTGGTCAAAACTCGGGGGTCCACTGTATCTTAAACTCACTGTATATACATATCTCAAACTCACTGTATATACATATCTCAAACTCACTGTATATACGTATATCAAACTCACTGTATATACGTATCTCAAACTCACTGTATATACGTATCTCAAACTTATTGCATTCCTCTACTTTCAATCTCTTTGAGAAAAGAAGCATCCCTAGCAATTTCTTAAAATAATTTGATGCCATAATTTGACTTTGTGCTATTTTTCTGGGATGAAAGGCACTAAAGTATCTTGATAGGGGAAGGCATACTTGAGGGGTTATCTTTGCAACAGCTTTACTGTCATAGCATGGAGAAAATCAGAGCACTTGAATTCTATCAGTTGTGCTGGGAATATCTTCTTGTCTTCTAATTTGTCAACTATAGCTTTTACAGTAAAACTTACATCAATGTCTACATTGACAAGTTTCACTGTACTACTGCTGTCTGCTTCCTCCAAGATCTTTTTGATAAATTTTGTCATCAGGGTTTTGATAAAGTCTCATATTTTCTCGCATAAAAAAATCCATGGGCTTTTAAATTTGGTGTGTTTGCATTTATCCTTTTAGGAGCTTGACTGGTGTTGCAGAGAACTGCAACTTAACAATAAGCAGAGGATTTTGTACACTTTTCTGCAAGATTGTAAAGCTCTGGATTTTAGGCACTTTACTTTTGGGTCCTTTAAATCTTGAAAACATACTTCTGTATGTGTGGCCACATTTTCATTGCCTTCTCTGCTATAGGCCCCTCCTCCTACCACCATGCAGGCAAACCCTTGGAGGAACCGATTATGGTTCGAAAATCTTTTCTTGCAGGTGAGTCATGATAAGTATAATAGAACCCTAAGAATGGCATCTATATTCCAGCTAGTAACCTGAGCTCCAGTCTTGAGGCTACTATGCACGTGGAAACTGCAGGGCCTAAGATTTAGTAGGCTGGCCATGTTGTCTGTGTTCCTCTTCTGAGTAAAGTGCTCACAGAATTTCAAATTAGTTGAGGGCCCATCCATTGACACTAGAAGCATATCAACTATACTGAGCAAGAAAAGCCCATCAAGGAACTTGTCCAAAAGATCAACAGCACTAGCATGCCCCAAGAGCTCTGACTTCAGATAGCGAGTGATTACATGGTTTTTCTGATCATCCCAAAAGCATAGGAGTAGATTCATTTGTTCTTGCTGGAGCACAGAGTTGAAGGACTCATCAAAGGAGACTGTAAAGAAACATCTAGGCTTGGAGAATTCATCAAAGATCTGTTTCTGGAAAAATGGTACAAAGTCACATTTGATGGTGTATGCACATTTAATTAATTCTCCCACACGAAGACTACCGAGTTATTAATGAGTCTAGGAACATCCTTTGAAATACTTGTCACCTGATTAGCAAGAGAAGCCAGAATAGTGGTTCATAAAAGTTTTTACAGCCCAGATAATTTCTGCCTCAAAAACTTCATCTTTACTAACAAAAGACCTCATGTCAGCGTGGGTTTCTGTATGGGAGATAGAGATAGACACTGAGACACTGGCAGGTACATGCTGATTCTCTGTTGGAGGTGGAGGAAGTACTACTAGCTCTCCTACATCAGAACTATTACTCCCTGAACTTAAAGTTGAAGCCTAACAAAGTGGTACAGATTTCATGAATTTTTGGATGGACTCTTATTCTTGATTAATCTTCAGTCAGCACTATGTACTTTCTTCTTATGCTTAGCTCCCTCAGCATGGGGCTTGAAGGCCCCCATTTACCTTGTAGCCAAGTTCAATGTTTTTACTACACAGAAAATATTTTGCTCTCTTCATGTCAGACCCATGTTTAGCTAGCCAATGTGAAAAGTCAGGATCCTTCAACCAGTCTACATTAAAGGTTGTTTGTCTACTCGTGAGTAAGGCCGCCACCACCACCACCAGGTCTACATTACAAATTAGTTCTATAGGGCTTCTTTAGGCTTTTTGCCTGGCATGCACATCACCAACAACAGGCAGAATAAAAAGAAGGATTGTTTTAGAGAAAAACAGCACTAGTCTACTAAGATAATGCTATAGTCATCCTGATGCCCCAGGAGGATGGGAAAGGACGGGGATTCTGACAAGAAACATCTTAGGAAGAATCTTAAATTGCGCAAATTACCAATTATTCATTTGGATGTCTATTTCACACAGTAAAACTGGCAGAGATTAGTCAGTTTTCCCTAACAAGACTCAATTGTTTTCCCTGACAAATTTCCAAATTACATGAATGACAAATTTGCAAATTCCCTGACCTTGAAAAATGAGCCATTCTCCCTGACTTTTTCCTGATGCATAGCAACTATGAAAAGAATAAGAGATACTGAGAGAGAATGAGCAACAGAGAAAGTACATGAAAATACAAAGGAAACAAATAAAAGAAGACCTTTTACATATCTTTTACCCTAGCTGGTCTGCCAATGTGGTCTTAATGACTTTTTTGGACCCCAGGCCTAAGCTGACATACTGGTATAGTTTTCAAAACTTGTGATGAATGTAGCATATAAATGGCCCATTGGTATTATGTGGATCTTGATCTACAGCTGGCCTGCCAGCGAAGTGTTTGACAACCTATGTGGACCTTAACACATAACTGGCACAACAGTGTGGTCTTGACAACCTGCATGGGTGGTGTTAACTATGAAGACTTGTGTGTTTTAAAGATGTTTAAGAAAAAATGCTACTCCTCTTCCTCCTGGTTTTAGTGTTGATTTCTCAGGATGACAGTCTTATCCTCTTTCTCAGCTCTGCTGAGACAGTGAGAGGTTGGACTATCCCTCAGCTCTGCTGGGACAGTGAGAGGTCTGGCTGTCCATCAGCTCTGCTGGGACAGTGAGAGGTCTGGCTGTCCTTCAGTTCTGCTGGGACAGTGAGAGGTCTGGCTGTCCCTCAGCTCTGCTAAGACAGTGAGAGGTCTGACTGTCCCTCAGCACTACCGGGACAGTGAGAGGTCTGGCTGTCCCTCAGCTCTGCTAGGACAGTGAGAGGTCTAGCTGTCCCTCAGCTCTGCTGGAACAGTGAGAAGTTGGGCTGTCTCTCAACTCTGCTGGGACAATGAGAGGCCAGCATAATGTAGATGTTGTCATACCTTCTGCTTACTTCAGAATTTATGCTTCCTTGACTATTTCCCATTTATGTAGAAGCAGTAGGACAGTTTTGCAAATCCTTTCCTACAGACCTCCACCTTACATATGTTGCTCTGGCAAAGTTTGCATATACCCTGTGTTTGCAACATTTACCATTACTCCAAACAAGCTAACATCCTGCCAAGAAATTATTTATGGTGCTTTAAATGGCTTCTGTGCTTTAAGTATGTGTGATATTATGGCTTCTTAACTCTATAGCACATTAATACTCTGAAAATATTAGTAATACAATAGCTGAAAATGTAAACTACAGTATTATGAGTACTACAGTATCTTTTTTTTTTTTTTCAACAAGTCGGCCGTCTCCCACCGAGGCAGGGTGACCCAAAAAAGAAAGAAAATACTTTCATCATCATTCAACACTTTCACCTCACTCATACATAATCACTGTCTTTGCAGAGGCGCTCAGATACGACAGCTGAGAATAAGTCCCTCCCAACTGTCACTATCCCTGACCCCCCCTTTAAAGTGCAGGCATTGTACTTCCCATTTCCAGGACTCAAGTCCAACTAAATCAATTAACTGGTTTCCCTGAATCCCTTCACAAAATATTACCCTACTCACACTCCAACAGCTCGTCAGGTCCCAAAAACCATTCGTCTCCATTCCCTCCTATCTAACACACTCACACATGCTTGCTGGAAGTCCAAGCCCCTCGCCCACAAAACCTCCTTTACCCCCTCCCTCCAACCTTTTCGAGGACGACCCCTACCCCACCTTCCTTCCCCTACAGATTTATACGCTCTCCAAGTCATTCTACTTTGATCCATTCTCTCTAAATGACCAAACCACCTCAACAACCCCTCTTCAGCCCTCTGACAAATACTTTTAGTAACTCCACACCTCCTCCTAATTTCCACACTCCGAATTTTCTGCATAATATTTACACCACACATTGTCCTTAGATAGGACATTTCCACTGCCTCTAGCCGCCTCCTCGCTGCAGCATTTGCAACCCATGCTTCACACCCATACTTTTGTACATTCCCTTCTTTGCCTCCATGGATAACGTGTTTTGTCTCCACAGATACCTCAACGCACCACTCACCTTTTTTCCTTCATCAATTCTATGGTTAACCTCAACCTTCATAAACCCATCTGCTGACAAGTCAACTCCCAAATACATATCTGAAAACATTAACTTCTTCCATAATCCCTCTCTCCAATGTGATATCCAATTTTTCTTTATTTAAATCGTTTGATACTCTTATCACCTTACTCTTATCTATGTTCACTTTCAACTTTCTACTTTTACACACCCTCCCAAACTCGTCCACAGTATCTATAATCACAAATTTATAAATTCTTTCATCATAATAGTAATAACAAATTATCTAGGCTTTCAGATTTATCATTATGCTAAAATGTACAGTATATTGTTTTGGGGGTGCTTGAGGAAAATAAAGTGACATAAGTAAATACAGTATAATGTACTACTGGGATGCTTGGAAAAAGTGGAGAGACAAGAGACATCATTACAAATACAAATATTTATTTCTTTATGCAGTACAAAAAAATGTGGTTTATATGTAATAAAACATTGGTAGGCACAAAAGAAAGCCCCTAACATTTTGGGAAAACTAATGTTAATTTAAGCATTATAAGTAAATATGTATAAGTTATTGGGATACTTGGAGAAAATAATGAAATAAAATAAATGACAAGAGACATCATAAATATATAAATATTAGAAACTTACCCCTGTGAGAAGCATCTTGAAGACCACAATAATAAATACCAGAGGTATCATGCCTACAGAGATAGCAGCCAGGAACCAGCCAATACCAATGGCCCAGTCTGGGTACTCAATACCATTGTATGTTGGATTTGGCCACGTTATCACAGAGAAGATAAACAGAAGCTGCAAGTAACAAAAGCTATTAATACAAGTGTCTCATATAGCTCTCAGTATTAAGATATACAGCATATTCATGAATAATATAACTACAAATGTAAATCATATTCTGTCCAATACATTATTATTATATTTACTGTACATGAAGGGCTGAACGAGTGGTTCATTCTGCACATTGAATAATGGATTCACAGTCTTCCAAACAATAAATGAGAGACACCAGCAAATTCGAATAGTGTGAATTGCACTTTAGTGCAAAATTAATTAATGCTAGTTTTTCCCACCAAACTCTTCAAATCGAGTGCAAGAATTACATATAATATGGATAGTATGAATTTGAATAATGTGACCACTTCACAGGATTAATTATTTACAGTAATCAAGACCTGGTTATACTTGTCAACTTACTCATTTCTCTCTATTATGCACAATGTTTCACAATACTACTACTATCACCAAAAATATTATCACTCATCATCCTAGCGAGACTCAGGACCTACATAGCATGGCTCAATAGGCCAACTGCAGTGCATCTCTAATTATGTCTAAATATTATGCTACCACCAAGTATTATCCATTAGGTTTGTAAAATCCTGCAGGCAAAATGCTGTCTAAATAAAATTTCCATTTTTTTTTTTTTTTTTGTCTTTATCAGCTACAGTAACTACAAGAATGGTAAACTCAATCTTCCCTGAAAGAATTCATATCAATGACCTTATAATTCCTCCTGATAACTCCCTTACCCAGATGCCTACACTGCTGGGACCTACACATGGTATCTAGCAAATGCACTTACACAAGGTGCCAAGTGCTGGCATCTACACAGTAGCTTAGTGCTGGTGCCTGCACTCACAAATATACTCTGACACTAGTTTTTCCATCTTGTTCTTGGACTTTATCATGAACTCATTCTTGGTCATGTATATCTCTTGTTAATCTGACATGACTTGACAGACATACAGTATCAGCATTACACCAACTGTGATTTGTAATGACACAACTACATACTGTATTTAAATTTCATGTAAATTTTAAATTTTGTTCACTGAAAGTATGTATGAACTACATAATTCATAATCACAAAATTTACTGCCTAATCATTGAAATACTGGAGGACACTAATTTGAAAATGCCCCAAGTTGCACACACCTGAACTTACAAACTGTATACAAATGAAAGGCGAAAAGTGACATCCCAAGGGTAGACAGCTGTCAGACAAAGCGGCACACCTACCCTCTCTTCTGACTTCTAGTCGGCACTGACTGCCTATAGTGTGAACAGCTCCTTCTTACAGATCTCAAAAATACACCAAAAAAATACAAAAAATTACATGTGTGCTACTGTTATGATGGTACACGTGTTACTGTTATGACATGAGTCGCGCTGATGACGTAGTTACCTTGTTTGCTAAAATTACAATAACTTCTTATGTAATTATCGTACAGAGGCGAGACGCACACCAAAATGTTGCCAGATGTTCGCTCTATTTTTCGGTAAGATTAACTAATTTTTCACATTTTTTTTATTTTTTGGTCTCAGATCAAAATTGCCCCACAGCACGCATGAGCGCACGCACACACACACACACACACACGGAGGGCCAGGGTTCGATTCCCGGCGGGGCGGAAACATTTCAAAGTGAACCATAAGTGCACGGAAACCCAGGTGTTAAAGCGGGGTGAGGTTTACCAGGGTGCCAGAAGTAAACAGGATGCCAGAGGTAAACCAGGGTGCCAGAGGTATGGCCGCCGTACAGTAGGAGCTGCCAGAAGGACCGGTTTTTATCTCCAACACGCAAGTTATACTTTTGTACCATACCGATCATTATTACTCTGTTTAATCATCTTCCAGTGATCTGTCTCGCGTAACCCAAACAACCCCTACAGGATTCATTAAATAAGTGACACTGGATCTCGTCAGATCCAAGAAATAAGGGAACCATTGACTGGATTCAAAACTGGTATCCGTGTCCGGATTCAATAAGCGGACGAAGTTTTAGGGGACCTTATCAAACACCCAAACAATAACAATAAGAATAACAAATAGACGGATCACCACTTCAGGGAACCTATTAGTAGAATATACAGTAAAGCAACCAACAAAATCAATCATG
>WNWK01054245.1:0-11616 GCA_009830355.1 Cherax destructor
CTAAACATATAATCAGCCTTTCCCAAAGCACATGGCTCAGCTGCCACCTTCAACTCTCTTTCTCAACATTTCTAACCCTCCAGTGTCTTGATACACTGAAGATCACAGAATGTCATGGTAACATCGATCTACAACCTTCCCATTACCTTTTGGGCACTCATTCAGCCCTGAAGCCAAGATAAGATAAGCACCAACAACAACAGCTCACTCCAGCCGCCATTGTTCTCTCAGGAAGGGATTGTGGGAAGCCAGCATCTCTAAGCTCCTCCCCTCAAAACATCCACATCACTTTGCATCCTCTCAACATATCTTAAGTTATTACAATGAGACATGCAACTTAATATATTTACTTAATTAAATGTGTGCATTATTTATATAACCTATTATATTGAGAGATCAGGTAATTCAGCTTTTAAGTTTAAGGATGGCCAAGCCTTTTAACCCAACTAGCAGTACTCCCGATTAATTCAATATAATTAGGCATTCATATGTTAATTAATTACAACAATACATGCTGGGTTCCATAGCCCCCATAACAAGTCCATAATACCCCATAACACAGAATATTCATAACTCTCAATTAGTAACAACTTTCAAAACACGAAATGGGAATAGGAATGTTCTACACTTAAAGAAGTTTTCCAATGAATCTGTTTACCAGGACTTTCTCACAGTCCTCTTTAAGACTATGTCGCTTAAACTTGCTTCTGCCAGAACTAGAGACAAACTCCAGTGTCTCCCATACAACAACACTCGCACTTGCTCTGAGCAGCATTAGAGACAAACTCCAGTGTCTCCATTACTGCAGCACACACACTTGCTCTGAGCAGCATTAAAGACGAACACCAGTGTCTCCATTACTGCAGCTCGCACACTCTTGCTCTGAGCAGCGTTAGAGATGAACACCAGTGTCTCCATTACTGCAGCACACACACACGTGCTCTGAGCAGCGTTAGAGATGAACACCAGTTTCTCCATTACTGCAGCACACACTCTTGCTCTGAGCAGCGATAGAGACGAACACCAGTGTCTCCATTACTGCAGCACATACACTTGCTCTGAGCAGCGTTAGAGATGAACACCAGTGTCTCCATTACTGCAGCACACACACTTGCTCTGAGCAGCGTTAGAGATGAACACCAGTGTCTTCATTACTGCAGCTCACACACTCTTGCTCTGAGCAGCGTTAGAGATGAACACCAGTCTCAATTACTGCAGCACACACTCTTGCTCTGAGCAGCGTTAAAGACGAACACCAGTGTCTCCATTATTGCAGCTCACACACTCTTGCTCTGAGCAGCGTTAGAGATGAACACCAGTGTCTCCATTACTGCAGCACACACACTCTTGCTCTGAGCAGCGTTAGAGATGAACACCAGTGTCTCCATTACTGCAGCTCACACACTCTTGCTCTGAGCAGCATTAAAGACGAACACCAGTGTCTCCATTACTGCAGCTCACACACTCTTGCTCTGAGCAGCGTTAGAGATGAACACCAGTCTCAATTACTGCAGCACACACTCTTGCTCTGAGCAGCGTTAAAGACGAACACTGTTCAAGGTGCTGGAGGCTCACTCGGGAACCTCACGAGGGCCAGAAGAATAAATCCAAGAATCGAGGTGCTTCTTAGGAAATGTGAGAGAGAACTGTTCTCTATGAAAGACCAGCTGATGACTGACTGAGGTGAAGCCGGTGGCCACATCATTGGGTACGATGACGTGGTAAGGCGGGAATTCCTGACCTGTTAATGAGCGGATGGGTAGTTAGCTATACATCACATAAAACCCTACCTAGACATACAAGGGATATAAAATTTATCAATATAATGCTTAAATTCATAATAAAAATAAAGAGACATATTCTACTGGAATATGCTCAAATATACAATGTCAGGTAAGTTTGAATCTCGTAACAACCATTATTACCACAACTACTACCACCATTATTACAACTACTACCACCATTATTATCACAACTACTACCTCCATTATTACCACAAGTACTACCACCATTATTACCACAAGTACTACCACCATTATTACCACAAGTACTTCCACCATTATTACCACTAGTACTACCACCATTATTACCACAAATACTGTTACAAAAAGACACAATACAGTGGTACCTCGAGTTACGATGGTCCCCAAAATCGCCCTTTTATGTAAGTTTATTTTTTTAAATGCTTTTGTAAGTATATTTTTGGGGGTGTAAAAGGACTAGTCTATTTTACATTATTCCTTATGGGGATAAATTCATTTGGTAATGGCACTTGAACAGCATTCTCGAACGAAAAAATATCGTAACTCGAGGTACCACTGTATCTATTAGTAATAGACATCTCCAGTGAACACTAGAAAGGATAGCCCTTCTAGCATCCAGCCTGTTACAGGGCTTTTGCAACAAAGTCAGTATCCTGGTCCAGTTATCCGATATATTCAATAGTCTCCAGGAGGATTACAACTGGTAGGGTACTAACCAACGAAATTTATTTAAAAGGTTTATTATCAAAGTGAGAGTCTAGGGTTTCAAAGTAAATAAATGTACATATGATCAGGATATTCATTAAGTTATGAATTAGGAGGTTAATTAGGAGGTTAGCTCCTACACTGCTCTCATATACAATAAGGCTGTGTTGAGGGCTCATATATCTAAATGACTCTGAAGTACCATCATGTACAATGTCAGTAATTACAATAATGCAGATATATACAAATATGAATAGAAGTGTGCATGAGTGTGCTCCAGGTAACTCTAAGACTCGCCTCAACCAGTGTCCGACTGAACAACTTCTCATAAGCTAGCTTCTCTAACAAACTGATAATCAGAACAGCTTGATTGACCAGTAAAATGACCAATTCGCAGAAAAGCAATATAACAAGCAATAGCAACACAGCGTCAGGAACCAGGAGATAGAAAATCGACCCTAACTGGGGACCATCAATAGATCCTCCAAAATAGTCACAAAACTCCTTTACTACTGAATCTAGGTTCATCATAAACAATCCCAGACTGTGACGGTGCACAGATGCCTCATCGAATTAGGTCAGGAGCTATAGCTGGAGACCTGAGTTATCTCAGAGTGTCAATGTGACACACAACCCAGAAAAACGTCAAAAATCACTGTCTAGTCTATCCTCTGTGAACAGATACACAAAGTCCTGAGAAGTATGTTTCGTCTCACCACCGAATACATACTCTACCCAAACAGAGTCTAAATGGCAAGAAAACACGTAGAGAAATGAGCGAAGTGTTGACTCAACGATGTCCAGCTGTGTAGTGCTCTGGAGGAAGGAGAAGCAGCCACCCACCTCAGGTGGAATCACGTGACTGCCTCCCAGCAACTAGACGCCGGCAGCATAACAAGTGAAATGTCATATAAGCGGTAGTTTGACAACTCCAAGGCAGCTACTACAACATGAGCACAATATATAATGTTACATCCTACCTATTACAATAGCTAACTCAAATAATAATATAAAGCAAGATATTAACGATTTAGCTATTATCGAGAATATCAGCAATATAAAATTATAGAAAATGGAAATATACATAAAATATATCATAAACATGTAGTATATACATTGGGGCCCATTTTGGGGTCTCAATAACTACTACCACCATTATTACCACAACTACCATCATTATTACCACAAGTACTACCATCATTATTACCACAAGTACTACCACCACTACCATGACTACCACCACCATAACTGCCACCACCACCACAACTACCACTATCAACACAACTACCACCACCAACACAACTACCACCACAACTGCCACCACCACCATAACTGCTACAACTACCACCACCAGCACCTCTACTACCACCACCACTACTACTACCACCACCACTACTACCACCACCACCACCACAAGTGCCACCACCACCACCACAACTGCCACCACAATTGCCACTACCACAACTACCACCATCACCACAACTACCACCATCACCACAACTACCACCATGACAACTACCACGACCACCACTACCTGAACTACCACCACAAGTATTATCACCACAACTACTACCACTACCACAACTACCACCACCACCACTATCACAACTACCACCACAAGTACCATCACCACCGCCACCACCTCCATCACAACTGTCACAACTACCACCACTACCACAGCTACCACCACCACCATTACAACTGCCTCAACTACCACCACCACAACTGCCAAATACCACCTCCACCATCACAACCACCACCACCACCATCACAACTGCCTCAACTACCACCACCACCACCATCACAACTGCCTCAACTACCACCACCACCACCATCACAACTGCCTCAACTACCACCACCACCATCACAACTGCCTCAACTACCACCACCACAACTACCACTACTATCACCACCATAACTACCACCACCATAACTACCACCACTACCACAACTACCACCACCACTACAACTACCACCACAACTACCACTACAACTACCACCACTACCAGAACTACCACCACCACAACTACCACCACCCCAACTACCACCACCCCAACTAGCACCACCACTACCACAACTAGCACCACACCACAACTACCACCACCACCACCACAACTACCACCACCACCAACACTACCACATCTACCACCACCACAGATGTGCCGCTGGTAGACCTAACTCTTGATGAAGGCATCAACGTAGAGAACGTCAAGGAAGGTGACAACGTGACTTTGATATGTAGCGTCACCTCTAACCCACCAGTCAAGCATGTCTACTGGTACCATCGTGTAAGTCATAAGTCACTATTACCATTGTGTAAATCAGTCAAGCATGTCTTCTGATACCGTGGTGTAAGTCATAAGTCACTAGTACCATTCTGTAAGTCATGTCACTAATACCATTGTGTAAGTCATGTCACAGGTACTATGGTGTAAGTCATGTCACAGGTACCATGGTGTAAGTCATGTCACTAGTACCATCATGTCAGTCAAACATGTCTACTGGTACCATTGTGTAAGTCATGTCACTAGTAGCATTGTGTAAATCAGTCAAGCATGTCTACTGGTTCCATCGTGCAAATCATGTCACTAGTACCATTGTGTAAATTATGTCACAGGTACCATGGTGTATGTCATGTCACTAGTACCACAGTGTAAGTCATGTCACTAGTACCACAGTGTAAGTCATGTCACTAGTACCACAGTGTAAGTCATGTCACTAGTACCACAGTGTAAGTCATGTCACTAGTACTACAGTGTAAGTCATGTCACTAGTACCATCATGTCAGTCAAGCATGTCTACTGCTCCCATTGTGTAAGTCAGTCAAGTATGTCTTCTGGTACCATCGTGTAAGTCATGTTGCTAGTACCATTATGTCAGCCAAGCATGTCTACTGGTACTATCCTGTAAGTCATGTCACTAGTACCATGGTGTAAGTCATGTCACTAGTACCATGGTGTAAGTCATGTCACTAGTACCATGGTGTAAGTCATGTCACTAGTACCATGGTGTAAGTCATGTCACTAGTACCATGGTGTAAGTCATGTCACTAGTACCATGGTGTAAGTCATGTCACTAGTACCATGGTGTAAGTCAGTCATTATTTGTTTGAGTCTATAAAAATTAGATCAAATATTCTGTCTAAATTAAAATATATTCTATGTATCTGAATCAGTTAGACTGTCAGCAGTACTTATAACCAAGCTTAAGACTGTCAGCAGTACAGTGGTGCCTCCAGTATATGTCCTTAATCCGTTCCAGGACCTTTGACTTATACCAAACAGGACGTATATCAAACAAATTTTTCCATAAGAAATAGTACAGTGGACCCTCTGTTAACGAAATTAATCTGGTCCAGGATAATACTTAATCTGAATCTTTCGTAATCTGAAACCTTATTTCCCATAAGAAATAATGTTAATACAATTAATTCGTTCCACAAAAAAATAATCACTCAAAAAAAAAAACCAATAACATTTACTTACCTTTATTGAAGAGTTGCAGGCATCTGGAAGGTAGAGTTGCTGACAGGGGCAGGGTGTTAATGGTTGGAAGGGGAATCCCCCTCCAAAAGGACTTCAGGTAACAAGTCCCTCTCTGGGGTTACTTCCCTTCTTTTTCTTTTAATGCTTAATGCATGAATGCTACACTCCCTGCATGCCTGCTACACTCCCTGCATGAATGCTACACTCCCTGCATGAATGATACACTCCCTGCATGAATGCTACACTCCCTGCATGAATGCTACACTCCCTGCATGCCTGCTACACTCCCTGCATGCCTGCTACACTCCCTGCATGCCTGCTACACTCCCTGCATGCCTGCTACACTCCCTGCATGCCTGCTACACTCCCTGCATGCCTGCTATACTCCCTGCATGCCTGCTATACTCCCTGCATGCCTGCTACACTCCCTGCATGCCTGCTACACTCCCTGCATGCCTGCTACACTCCCTGCATGCCTGCTACACTCCCTGCATGCCTGCTATACTCCCTGCATGCCTGCTACCACTGGGGTGCCACTAGGAAGCTTCTTTGGACCCATGGTGACTTATTTCACAGTAACAATCACTAAACCACCAAAAAAGACACCAAATATATTGTGAATCTTTGAAAGAGCACGCTAGGTAATGTTCTCTCAATGGTAAACAACGCTTCACTGGCGTCCTGCGCTTGCGCAGAGCAGGCTGACACGTCTAATACCTTTCGGTAACCGAGGAATTTTTCGCTAACCGATTACGAAAAAAGCTTTCGGTTTCCGAAGCTTTCGTTAACGGGACCTTTCGTTAACCGAGGGTCCACTGTATAGGGAAAACGATTAATCCGTTCCCATGAAAAAAAATCATATTGTTATTGGCATATTATACATTGATGGGGTTGTATAAAATAATTTAAAAACTGCTTAATACTACAATATGTAATTTAAACACTGCTTAATACATACATGATATTACAACCGCAGGTTCAATGGCCTGTTAGCCTGAGTGTAAAAGGGAGCTTGGAGCAAAGAAACACAGTAGAAGATGCTTTGAATTTGTATTTCCTTTACCAAGCAATTATGATTATATCAGACTTTTGCCTTTTCCTTCACCAATTATAAGATAGGGGTTTGTACAAGTATGTACACTATGTACAGAGAGAGTAATAATAATAATACAAGCCACGGTTGTCAAGGCAAAACAGCAGCCAAAAGACAGAGACAACCTTCCACAATCAGCTCAATGCAGGAATTCCAATGACAAACTGTGAGTGGTATCCACGTCACCTTTGTCATTGTCAAACTCGCATTATAATTGGCTGAACTGAGTCGTTGATTTGATTGTGGGGCCCCATCGCCAAACCCTTAACGATGGTTTGCTGGTTGGAGGGGAGCCTATGTGGGTGTGCTTAACATGCTCCGAATAAAGGTTACGTACTCTTTTGCATGCAACACCCCCACCCCAAGAGGGCTCAGGACTAGGCTTCCATCTCAAATGGGTAGAGTGCCGCCATGGCACATTATAATAATGGGACCACCTTTCCCCTCAACCATCCCGCTCATTAGATAAAGCTAAACTTTTCTCGAGACATAAAGTCTGGCTTTAAACTTAAGAGTGAGACAGCAGATGGTAGGGCTAGCATAGGTCCAAGGTGCCTGCGGTCGGTAGCAGGCACCTCCCCACTAAAAAAAAAAAACCCACTAGGGAAAAGAAAGGGCTGGTTCCACCCAAAGTCCCTAACTAAATGCAATGACTTCTGGACAACACATCAGCTAGCGTATTATTTTTGCCAGGGATGTGTATAATTTTTACATTGTAGGGTTGCAACCTAATACTCCAACGCATGAGTCTTGTATTGTTTTTTTCATGTGTTGGATATACACCAGAGGGTTGTGGTCGCTGTAGATGGTGACCACCTGTGAGGACTGGCCCACATAGACATCAAAATGCTCCAATGCCAGTAGTAGAGCCAGGGCCTTCTTCTCTATAGTGGAGTAGGCCCTCTGATGTGGTTGGTATTTGGCCGAAAAATATGCCACAGGCTGCAACCCATCATCCCCAGATTGCAGAAGCACTGCCCCCACCCCAGACTCACAAGCATCACTCTGCAAAGAAAATGGTTTTGAAAAGTCTGGAGACAAAAGAATGGGTGCAGTACAAAGTAATCTCTTTGCTTTCATAAAAGCATCTTGACATTCTGGGGTCCAATTAAAGGGAACTTTGTGACTGGTAAGTGAGGTTAGAGGTGCAACAATATCTGCAAAATTTTTACAGAATCTTCTGTAAAACCCTACCATCCCTAGAAAACGTTGAAGGGATTTCCTGTCAGGGGATACTGGATAATTTTTAATGGCCAGAATTTTTGCAAATTTTGGAGCCACTTTGCCACTACCTACTGCATGGCCCAAAAAATTAATAGTAGATTGGCCAAAGGATGACTTTGATAAATTAACAGTTAAATGAAAACTCTGGAAGGTCTCAAAGAGAGCCTTAAGCCTAAACACATGTTGGTCCCAAGTGTCCGACACAACAGCTATGTCATCTAGGTAAGCGGCCGTGCCTTCAAGTTCTTTAATAGCCTGATGGATAAGTCTCTGGAATGATGCAGGAGAGTTTTTCATTCTGAAGGGGGTCACTGTATACTGATAATGACCTGGAATTACGAAGGCAGAGATTTCCTTCGCTTTATCTGTTAAAGGTACTTGATAGTAACCTTTAAGGAGGTCCAATTTGGATACAAAAGTAGCCTTACCCACAAAGTCGATTACATCATCCAGACGTGGCAGAGGATAGGCATCTGCAACTGTGACCTCATTCACCTTACGGTAATCTGTGCACATTCGAAACCCTCCATCAGCTTTTTTAACAAGGATGCACGGTGAAGCCCATGGACTAGATGACTCCTCCACTAACCCATGCTCTAACAGAAATTCTACCTCCTGTTGAAGTAGCCTCTGTTTTTTAGGATTAGCTCTGTAGGGGGAGAGTTTAATAGGTTTAGAGTTTCCAACATTACATCATGATATCCTAATGTACATTTTTTCGGCACATCCGAAAAAATATCAGGATAGGACTGTAGGAGCGCAGTTAAATTAGTTACTTGAGACTTGGTCAAACCCAACATTAAAGGGTTAGGGTCCTTGAGGAGGACCGAATTTGGAAGCTTTACATTAATCTCAGAGTGCAAAGAGTCAGGGTCATCAGAGGCAGAGGACAGAGTCATTACTGGGACTTTATCTGGTGTATTAAAGGCTTTAATTTGATTAATGTGATAAGTTTTGCTTTTTGAGGTCTTGTCAAGGGGAGATACCACATAATTTACATCAGATAATTTACTTACGATTTGCATTGGTCCCGTAAATCTAGCTTTCAAGGTGTGGCCAGGTATAGGCTCCTGTACCAACACCTTATCTCCTGGATGGAAGGAGGAGTCTTCTCCCATCCATCCTTCTTTGAGCACACGTAGAGGACCTCGTACAGTGTGCCCAAATATCAGCTCAAAAGGACTGTACCCTGTAGACTCTTGCACAGTTTCTCTCATTACGAATAGCAACAGAGGAAGTGATTCATCCCAGTCTGTAGGAAAATGCATGCAGAATGTTCTCATCATTGTTTTTAACATCTGATGGAATCTTGGGACTGAGGATGATAGGCAGTGGATAGGTTATGAACTATTCCTAGTCTAGTTAATGCTTCCCTAAATGCTTTGGCAGTGAAGTTAGTACCTTGATCACTTTGAATAGATTTAGGAATTCCAAAGCAAGAGATAAACTTAGTTAAAGCTTTAAGGATTGCTTTAGTGTTAATACTGCGCATAGGAACTGCCTCTGGATATCTAGTTACTCTATCCATGATTGTGAATAAGTATTGATTTCCAGACTTAGCTTTAGGTAGTGGACCTACACAATCTATTATTAATTCTGAAAAAGGGTCTCCATTAACAGGAATAGGATGGAGAGGTGCAGGTTTAATGGGGTGTCCAGGTTTCCCGACCTGCTGACATTCAGGACAACAGCGAATATGATTCTTTACATCTTGCCTTAACTTTGGCCAAAAGAACTCTTTTGTTATTCGGTATTGAGTTTTGGTAATTCCCAAATGGCCTCCTAAAGAAGAGTTATGGGCTATGTTTAGGATATGAGACCTAAACTTTCTGGGAACCACTAATTTATCTGTTTGCTGTTTTCCCTCCACCTCCTAATAATTATGTCTGCTGATCTGTCTTTTAAAGACCATAACAAGACAAAGATCACAACAGCCAGGAAGATGATGGGGTGGGTATTGAGAACTTTCAAAACAAAGGAAATAATGCCGATGGTGACACTCTTCAAATCGCTAGTGCTCCCTTACTTAGAATACTGCTCTGTGCTGATGGCCCCGTTCAGGGCTGGAGAAATATCAGAGCTGGAACAAATTCAGAGATCGTTTACGGCTCACATTGAGCCATTGAAACATCTAAATTATTGGGAACGCCTTCAAGTCTTGAACATGTACTCATTGGAGCGGAGGAGAGAGAGATACATGATAATATATACTTGGAAAGTACTTGAGGGCCTGATCCCAAATCTGCACACTGCCATAACAACATACTGGAGTGAGAGATATGGGAGAAAGTGTAAAATAAACCCAGTGAGGAGCAGGGGTGCGGTGGGGACAATATGAGAGCACTGTATTAACATCAGGGGTCCCAGACTATTCAACATCTTAACAAAAGATATCCGAAACATGGCTGGAACCAGTGTAGAAGCCTTCAAGAGGAAACTGGACAAGTATCTTCATCGGGTGCCAGATCAACCAGGCTGTGATGGATATGTGGGGCAGCGGGCCTCCAGCAGCAACAGCCTTGTTGACCAGGCAAGCACCAGACGAGCCTGGCCCATGGCCGGGTTCAGAGAGTAGATAAACTCTCGAAACTCTTCAAAGGTATATCAAAGGTATATCCTTACCAGTTTCAGTGCAGACTAAGTAATTATTTTTTAAGAGATATTTGACCAGGTGACCCGAAGTGGATTTACCCATAGCTGCCTCAAAAGCGGAGTTTAGTGAGGAGTCTTTCCGTTGTTCCTCCTGAAAGGACAGTCCCTCAGGCATTGTTACGATCAGGGCCTCATTTATTAGCCTGTTTTGCCCCGTCGTAACAACACGTCGACTCAGGCTCTATTCTAATTGTTCTTTAGAAAATAGCCACCTTTTATTTATAATGGGATTATTAGATTGATCCAACTTAGTAAAAGTCATGCCCTTTAATACATACATAAATACTTAGAGTATGTTACAAAGTTCTCTTTCAGTGTAAAACAAAGATACACTATAAAGATGTAGCAACTGATATAGTCTCAATAACGACACAGGTATATTAGATATCAGTCGAGACTAAGTAATATTCCTTGAGACAATAATTCGGAATACTGAGCAAAGCTCTGCTAATACAAGCTATCACCGTAAGTCGTGGATGAATAGACAATTTTCAACCCATACTAAGGACTTAACAAACCCTCTTAAAGGTGGAATAACTTCCCAAGCCTACTCCAAAGAGCGTATGACTACTCTTGAGAAAGTCAGTGAACATACTCCTGGTCAGGAGTGGATGTGTGAACCTACTCCCTGTTGGGAGGGAGTGTGAACCTACTCCCTGTTGGGAGTGGATGTGTGAACCTACCCTGTTGGGAA
>WNWK01054246.1:0-11615 GCA_009830355.1 Cherax destructor
GTTTGGGGGGTAATTGGGTTGGTCTGGGAAGAAGATCAAGAGGCCCAAATTCCTCAAACCAATACCTTTTACCTCGTAAAGGGCCCCCCAAAAGGGAGAAATTCATTAATAAAATCTGTTTCCTACCTGTCGAAACCTTACGGACAGGACAGTAATTTCTTAAAAAAAGCTTGTTACTTGGCATTTATATTTAACAATTTTTTTTAACCGACTGAAACAATTGTTAATTCTTCAACTGTTAATTGCTGTCCACCCAACGTATTGAAATTTATTACATGTATGTATTTTTATTATTATTTTCACAATTAGAAAACCCACACTGTACAACTACTCCATTATATTACATTTGACATTTTAAAGCAGAAGCAAAAGGGCCCAAAACGGGAGCGGGAAGTGAGGTACAGCAGCTGGAGATCTATTTAAAGTAGATAAACTGCTTTAGGCTACAGAAATCATCCCCTTTTCATTAATGTTGGGGGAAGCAATCACTTCAAAATTACCTCTATTTCTACTGTCTTCAGTATTGTAATCACCTCTTTATTTGACTGATATTGTCTGGTGTGTAGGTGAAACTTTTTAGCAATAAAGAAACCTAAGTGTTGCATATGTATCTTACTCATCAACCTTCAGTACTGTATATATACCATGTATAAATAATATCCCTAAATGCTGTTCAATATCTCGCTTGTGGGGAAAAAAAGAAAAACTAAGAACTAGTTTTGGGCACCCCAAGAAGATTGTCGACCCAGCAAATATGAAAATTAATTTAATTGACAGAGCTGCTAAACCTGGAAGATAAAGGGGGGGGTGGTGGTAACCGGGGCGATTAAAGAAAAAAAGGCCCCAGTTCCTTGATTAAGAGACCTTAACCATGGAGGAAAGATAGTTGATTTGTTGTATTATAAATCGGGGTTTGAAATAGATAAGATAACAGCTTTCAGCCTGTAAAACTGATTTTAAAAAAGATCTTTCCTTTGAAAATAGGCTGAAGGCCCTGAACTTGCATTCTTTTGGGAAAAGGGGTAGAATTAGAGGATATGGATGAAGTGTACAGATGGAAAAAAGGCATAAATATTACGATAGACATTTACAGTGCATAGCAAATAGGGGACAACATTCGACAAAGGGGGGATAGGTCCACTTCCTTGGATCAAAAGCCCCTCATCAGCATCAAACCCCCAAAGGGGATAATTTTTTTATTAAATGAGCACAATTATCACACAGCTGGCCCAGTGGTTAATGCCAGTTTTAGGAGTCACTTGCCAGGGTTCAAACCCCTTCCGGGGATATGATGTAGTGATGTAACTACTAAATATGATGTAGAAACGGTACACCAACATTATGTAGTAAAAACTCCTAATTTGCATTTCTCCAGGGGAAAGTGGAACAGAATTCTTCCTCCATGCCATGCTTTGAAGACAAAAACATCCCAGAGCAAGGGGCAGAAACCCCCTTTTCCCCAGTATATATTACAAAATTTTAAAAAGGGAAAAAACTTTTTTTTTTCCTTTTTGGGGCCACCCTGCCTTGGTGGGATATGGCCGGTTTGTTAAGAAAAAAATGATCACATTCACTAAGAATGCTAAAATCCAGACCATCATAAGCACTAGACTTTTGTAAGCAACAATGGAATGTCTTCTGAAGAGGGCAGTGGAAAAAATTTTCTGTTAACTCAAGCTTCAACTAGGTTTTAGATGGTTGAGGGTATCCTGTTTATCACTTTTTTAGTAAATATATGCAAAGAGTTTTAAAAGGATAGGAGGCTAGGTTGGGGCCGGGGGAAAAGGAGATTACTTCCTGAAAAAGTAGAGACGGGGATGTGTAATATCTTTGGCTTTTTTAACACAGGGCCTTTTCCCCACCGAGGCAGGGTGCCCCAAAAAGAAAGAAAAACTTTCATCATCATTCAACACTTTCACCCAAATTATACATAATCATTGTCTTTGCAGAGGCGTAAATACGACAGTTTAGATGTTCCTCCAAACTGCCAATATTTATAGATAGCATTGTAAAAGAAGTAAATACTAGGTGTGGGTAGAGGGGGGGGGATTAAATTTTGGGGGAAACAAAATACAAATGGGGTTAACAGTCAGTTTTTTCTGATGATAATGTGCTTTTGGGAGTTCAAAAAGAAGTTGCAAAAGGGTTGTGGGAAAAGTTTGGGAGGGTGTGTAAAGGTAGAAAGTTGAAAAGGGGCATAGATAAGAGTAAGGTGATGAGGATATCAAACAATTGAGGTAAAAAAAAAAAGGGGATCACACTGGAGGGGGGGAGTATGGAAGAAGTGAATTTTTCAGATATTTTGGGGGTTTACGTCAGCAGATGGGTTTATGAAGGATGAGGTTAACCATAGAATTGATGAAGGAAAAAATTTAATGGTGCATTGAGGTATCTGTGGAAACAAAAAAATGTTATCCATGGAATGTCGAGAGTATGGTGGTACCAACACCTCATATGGGTGTGAAGCATGGGTTGTAAATGTTGCAGAAAGGAGGAGGCTGGAGGCAGGGGGATGTGTGTCTAAGGGCAATTTTGGGGGTAAAATTTTTGCAGAGAATTGTAGTAAAGAGGTTTTATGTGCAAAGGGCTTGGACATACAGCATTCATGTGTGAGCATGTTAGATAGGGGGAATGGGGACAAATGGTTTTTGGGGGCCGATGAGCTGTTGGGTGAGCAAGGTAAAATTTTTATGAAGGGATTCAGGGAAATGTTTTTCCCAACTTGAGTCCTGGAGGGGGGAAATACAATGCCTGCACTTTAAAGGGGTTTGGGATATTGGCTATTTGGAGGACATCTAAACTGTCGTATTAGTGCCCTCAAAGACAGTGATTGTGTGTGAATGATGGTAAAAATTTTCCTTCTTTTTAGGGTCACCCTGCCTTGGGGGGAAATGACCATGTTTTAAAAAAAATATAAAACGAAAGTAACCCTACTTGAACATACATTCCTATAATGAAAGGATACACAAGATGATTAGAACTTAATAAAAATTATATATAGTCTGCATCAAAGAAAATTTAAAATAGTTCTTTTAACTGCCCATAGTAATTAGTTTATCAAGAACCCTTTTAAAATTTATTTATCACTGCCTAATTCAATGGAACGTAATGCGGCTTCCACTGCTGATATGACAGCATTTCGAAAAGAAAATAAAAAAAAACAAAATGCATTTTTATTTTAATACACTAATAAAGAAATTTGTTCTAAACCCTTTCCCTTTCTGGTCATCAGCCATGCTAGTCATATGCATAGTATCCTGAAGAACTACAAAAAAGGACTGTCCCGCCTTTTATGGGAAATACAATAGTGGGGTTGTTTACTTTAATATCAGAATTATGGCAACGGGCATTATGAAAAGTAAGGTAAAGGTTGGTAGTAGTCCTTTTTTAAAATGATCAAAGTTCATGCTGCTGTTATTGCAGATGTCTTAACTATTCACAACTCATCATGGGGAAAATGCCTCCCCAAAATATCCCAAAAAGGGTATTCTCTCCCGGCTTATATTTTTTTTTGTTATCAAACAAATCAATTATCACAGAAACGACTGACACAATCTTGACCACCTTATCCTAAACTGCAACCTTTTTTTTTTTTAAACATCAGCCATTTCCCCCCAAGGCAGGGTGGCCCGAAAGAAAACTTTCATCATCTTTCACTCCATCACTGTCTTCCCGAGGCATGCTTACACTACAATTAAAAAAACTGCAACATTAACCCCCCTCCTTCAGTGCCAGCACGTACTTCCCATCTCCAGGACTCGTCCGGCCTGCGGGTTTTCCAAATCCCTTCAAACTGTTACCTTGCCACACTCCAACAGCCGTCGGGTCAAAAAAACCATTTGTCTCCATTCACTCCCAACACACTCACGCACCCCCTTGCTGGAAGCCCAAAACCCCCTCACACAAAAAACCCTCTTTCCCCCCCTCCCTCCAACCTTTCCTAGGCTGACTCCTCCCCCCCTTCCCCCTCCACTAAAGATTTAAAACTCAAAAAGTCATTCTATTTCATTCCATCTTTCTACATGTCCAAACCATCTCAATAACCCCTCCTCAGCCCTCTGGGTAATAGTTTTTGGGAATCCCACACCTCCTCCAATCTCCAAACTATGGATTCTCTGCTTTTATTCACACCAACTTTACCTCAGACATGACATCTCCCCTGCCTCCAGCCTTCTCCTTGTTGCAAATTTTTCCACCCATGTTCACACCCAAAAGTTATACCCGCATTGGTATAACTGTACCCCATCATTCCCCTTTTTTGCTTTCATGGATAAAGAAAAGTGTGCAACTCTCAAAATAACTTAATTTTTTTTTAATATAACCAATCCCTGCTTAATGCTCAGGTACTCACCACAACCCTCCCAAACCCCACACACACACTCAGGCACTTACCACCCTCCACCACACTCAGGCACTCACCCCAACCCCCTCACCACCCAGGCACTCACCACAACCCCCCGCACCTGGGGACTCACCACAACCCTCTCATCACTCAGGCACTCACCACAACCCCCTCCCTGCAATGGCACTCACCACACCCCTCTCACACCACACACTCCTCACCACAACATGTCAAGTGATGTATCTAATACAATTGGACAGATGACAGAATTTAAGAGGGATCAAGAGAATGAAAAGTTATGGGAGATGGAAAGAAAGAATGGATGAAGGAAAGAAAAAATGGGAAAAGGGGAAAGAGGGGGGGAAAAAAAAAAAGGGGGGTGAAGTACTGTACATTGTTTTTTTTTCATTTTTAAAAAAGATAAATTAGATATGGAAAAATTTGAAATGCACCTCCAATGATATTGTCTACAGGGAAACAGGAACAGTTCCCAACACTAGCCATGAACAAAGAATAAACAGTCACAATACTGTGGCGGGAACAATACACTGAGGTACTAGCTATGAATGATTATCAGACATCTCAATTGTTAGCAAAAAACCCCATTCTTTCCCCCAGTGATGAACAAAATATTTACAACTTCAAATTTAAAGATTTTTTGGAACCACTTTTCTTTCCTGTCACCTAGAGCTTTGTGCTGCCATCTGAGGTCAAAACTCAAAAACTTACAATTGGTTAAATATTCAAAGTTGTGATTAGGGGGTAAGACACTCTGAATAATAACACTGAACAAGTTTCCTTGTTTGGGCACCCCACTTGGTGTGAAATGGCCGATGTGGAAAATATATCAAGTATTTTCAGGATGGGATACAAAATATTTAAAAAACTTCAAAGTGGCTCCATTTACACTATTTACAAATTTAAATTTAAAAAAACTAAGGGTACTAGGGAATCTGATCAATAGAATACCCCTATTAAAAATTTTTCCTTTAAAAAAAATTTAAATAAGGGAATTTTCATGTATTGTTATAAAAAAAATTTTCACCAAACCATTTTTCTCTAAACTATGCATAGCAGCAATTGTTGTGTCCTGGTGGCATACCTCATCTTTTCTGCGCTGGGTGCTTGCCACATAAGGACCATTGTTGCAGCCCTTTTTCCCGAAAAGTTGTGGAGTCATATACGTAAGTCAAATTATTAATGTAAATTAGACCAAAGGTTCATAGTTTTTGAAATTAAGAAACTTGCATTTAACATGATTAAAAAGTTTCAGCTGGCAAATATATAAAGGGGAAACAACCCACACTATGTTCAATGAGACTACTTTAAAAAAAAATTGTACATTCAGAGACCTAGCAACATAAAAGGTTTATTTCATTTAGAACACTAAAAAGTCATCCATAAGTAACCCAATGAAAACTCAAACATATTGAATCACCCCCAAGAGCCCAAATGGTGACTTTTTTTTGCTCATCCACACCCCAAATATACCCACCACTCCTATTAAAAATAATTTAATAATAATTATTGTCTCAACACTACCAAATTTAAAATAAAAATTAACAATGGAAGTGATGGAAGTATTTTCACTTTCCTCCACAGTGTTTACATGGGAAACCCAAAATCAACTACAGTAAGTAATCAATTTCTAACTTAGCTTCATAATGATCTCCTTCAGATCAAATGAATCGCATATGTACTACATGTCCAACTTAATTTTTAAACGTTAAAAATATTGTGCCGTTAAAATTTTAAATTTTTGACCATCTTTTTTGATAAACATATATAGAGAGTGTGTTTAAAAAACACTCTCCGCCCACCGTCTGACAGCCAAGGTCTGGCCAGCTGCCCAGGAAGACCCCTCTTCTCCTCCATTCAAGGGGTTTTGGGAGCATATATCTGGAAAAAAAAAAGGGCTGTTTTTTTATTTGTAGGTTAGTTCATGTCATTTACCAATGTGGCAGAAAAACCGAAAATATAGAGCATTTTGTGTACAGTTAAACCTCATTTTACGGGACATCAGATATACAGGGACCCCGCCCGAGCCCCCCCGGAAAACGTACAAAGGATAATATTGTAAGTGCTTGGGGAAGTGTTTTTTTGGGGTCTGAAACAGACTAACCTACATGACATTATTTTTTAAAGAGAGTAAATTCTTTGGGGAATGGACTTGAGCAGGCTTCTAAAAATTTTGTTTTGGGCGGGGGTCCACTTTGATTTCAAATTTAATGGGCAAAATTCAAAGATAAAGTCCCTTTTTCCCAGAATTTTATTAATGTTAGGGTTACTATGAATTGATTTTGGGAAAGTCTCTTTTTTCCGGGTTTTTATTTTTACAATCACAAAAAAAAAAAAAAATCAGATTTAACAAGACACCCCAAATGCAGTTTGTCTTTTAAAATTTAAAGATTTTACATACATATATAAAAAAGTTCCAAGTAACCTATCTACAGTAACCAATTTTCAATAAAAATACAATTGAAATATTTTACCAAAACCAAAAAAAATTAAAATTTAAGGGAAAATAAATTATCTTTCCGGGAAATTATGTTGAAACATTTTTCCCTACAGGAAAAGCAATTTTTTTGGGGATGGGGGTGAGATGGTTTAAAGTGTCACCTCATATAAACAACCCTCCGCCCGTCACTGTTTGTGATCTAATACCTTAGCCATATTATTCAATAGATTTTGGGTCTTTTATATCTTCCTCTGGGTATTAATTATTCACCTAAAAGTTATATTAATGATGTGATGTCCGAAAAACCAATTTGTAATACTGAAGGTGTTAATATTAAGATCCTAGCCTGCTCAGGTTTAAAAATATATCAACGTGCTTATACAATTTTCAAACTATACAGTAATTTACAAATGTTTGTATATACAATGCTTGCTTGAATTCTTTATTTGAATTATGGGGCTGAGCCTTATTTGTACATCGTCATCCAATTAAATCCTCACTAGGTCAGTAGGTTTTTTTTTTTTTAGATGGAAAGGAATAATAAAATAAATATTAATCTGAACATCCCAAAAAATCTTTAAAATCCCCAAATTTCTCAAAAAAATTAAAAAACAAAAATTAAACCCACACCCAAATATCACACAGAAAAAAATGAAAGAAATAATTATGGGGAAAAAAAAACTTCATAAAAGGGTGGTGATTCCTCGTGGCCCCCTGGTTAACAAACCCCCAAATCAAAAAATTTGTAATAAAATTTTTGAAAGTTCTTGGGGAATTTATTTTTGGGGGTCTGAAAAGACTAACCTATGAAATTTTTCCTTAAAGGGGAGAAAATTTGTTGGGGAAAGGCACTTGAGCAGACTTCAAGGAATTTTTTAAAACTGGGGGGTCCACTGCTGCCAAAGGTTACATGGCTGACAATGCCTTTTTTTTTCACTTGACAAAGCACAACATTTTTGGGATCACTCAATTTACTGGTTTTTTAAATTTTTTTTTTTCCCTCTTTTTATTCAGGAAGCCTGGTTAAAAAGGGTTAAAACAGTGATTCCTTAATTGAAAGATATATGAAGATAGATAACCCAAATTAATAATAATAATAAAAATAAAAATTAATCGTAATAAAAAAAATAATAAATTTTTATTTCATTGCAAGTTTACATCTGTTTTTTTAAAAAACATGAACTAATGAAAAGAAGCTACTAGTATGCCATGGCTTTAAAGGGCGTTAATTTGGCTTATAGACTATGTCAATATAGAAGTTGATTGAGTTTTTTTAGTTATCATTTGCTAACAGTTAATAAATGTACTCAAATTACATTCTGTGAATATTACATTGTGACAAGTATTTGTGGATGGTTACATCAATAGTAAATATTGAAAATATATTATGGGAAAATAAAGTGAGCATTGGTGAAAAAAAATTTTAAATTTGATTTGTTTGGGTGATGGTGGTTTTGAGAAGATTTTAAAATTGATGTTGAAGGTTTTTTAGTATTTACTGGTAATGAATTGTTTTTGGGGGCCTTTTTGCACAAAATTTTTTTAAAATGATATGGAACAGGGTATAAAAAGTGATCTGTGTCTTTTTATGGTCAGGGGCCCGGGGGTCCCACACAGAAACCTTCCTCTCTAGGCCTTGTCATAAAGAGGGGAAAGTTTTTTTTGCTTTGGGGTCATCCAATCTCAGGGGGAGATGGCCATTTAAAAAAATAATAATAATAATAATAATAATAATAATAATAATAATAATAATAATAATAATAATAACAGCCAAAAAGACGCCATTATAAAAGGAACATCTTTCCCAAACATTACAAATATACTGTAGTAACAATAGTATTTTGTACCCAATATTTATAGTTATTTATTTTAAAATACATATTGGATATAAACGTTTTTTTTGTGGATTACAATCTAGTAATCACAAGTGCTCAGGAGTGTTTTTTTTGAAGTAGTGATGTTTTACTGTACAGCCTCTTCACTTAGCGGAATACCTTTTCCCAACAACTCGGACTTAAAAGGGCTCTTGGATGATACCGTTTTCCCTTATTCTGTTTATTACAATATACAGTACTTGAAAATTTAAAATATACAGTTGAACCCCACTAACGAAGCTCCATAAACAAAACGGGAACGAAGCTTTTTTTGCAAAATATTTTCTCTAGCAAACATTTACTCGTAGCAAACCATACCAGACCTGTCCGCCTGGGAGGCGGAGGGGCCCCCGTCAAGTGTTGTTTACATTGAGAGAACATTACCCAGCGCCCTTTTAAACATTCACAAAACTTTTTTTGTGTTTATTGCTGGTTGAGTGATTGTCATTGGGGAAAAAAGTCACCATGGGAAAGGCTTCCCCAGTGGCACCCTGTGGAAAAAGTGAGGACCACCATCAAAATGAAGAAAGAGAGGAAAAAAATGAGAGTGGGGGCTGAGTGAGCTTGCCAGGATGTCCTCACAACTTGAAAGAGTGTTTGTCTGACAACTTCAATTTCATCAAGGAAGTTCTTGCCTCCAAACCCCCCCTCCCCACCCAGGGGCCAGCAGGTCATTAAAAACCAAGAAACTTACCCCAAAAGAAAGTTTTTTGGGAAGTGCTTTGATGTGACCTCAGACACAGCTTTCCCCCCAAGACAGTTCTGGAAAGATCATTTAATTTTCGGTTTGAAAGGGGCCTTATAGGTAAGGCTTGGGGGGGATGATTTCCCAGGATTTAAACTCTGATTAAGCCCTGTCCGGATTGTGTTGAAAGGAGGGATTTTAAAGGGTTTGGGGGGCTGATTCCCCCCCCTGAGGGCCCCGGCCTTTTGGGGGGGAAATATTGGGGAAAATATTGGGCATTGAAGAACAGGGGGGGGTTTTGGAGGTGAGGGGGTGAGGATGGGGAAAAAGTTGGTGGAGGACCCGGGGGTAGGCTAACAACTGAAGAGCTGCAAAAACTTTTCTGGAACAGCAACAGCCCAAGCTGAAGTTATTTTACAGGAGGGGGAACAGAGAAAAGGGGGGTGCCTTCTTCAGTCTTAACCCCTTAAAACCCCGTCCACACGTAGATATCTTTTCCCTGGTACGGGGCCAAATTTTTTTAAAAAAAAAAAATTTTTTTTTTAAACCCCTTTTGGGTTTTTTTCGTCTAGTATGGCCCCCCACCAGGGCGTTTGGGGAACTAACCCCAAATTCTAGTCCCCTCAAATAAAAGGAAAAAGGCTGGGGGCCAGATGTGAGAGAATGGGTTTTTTCTGTCAGTCCGGTAGAAAAAAAAAAAAACCCCCCCACACAGTCATAATGGGGGGAAAAAAAAGGGCCTTTTTTTGGTTTAACCTTTGGGGGCGGTGCCGCCCCAGTCTTTTTTCCGAGCGGGGGTTATTGTACTAGTACGCAAAAATTTTAGGGGCCTAAATTTTTAAACAAAAAAAGCCAGGCATACCCTATGAAAGAATGGGAAAGGTGGTCAGGGGCGAAAGTAAAAAAAACCTGCAGTACACACTGCAAAAAAGGGGAAAAAAAACCTGACCTTTTTTTGTTTAAAAAAGCACTTTGAAAAAGGTTTTTTGTATGGATTTATTGATGTATTTTTGTTTTCGGTCTCATTTGGGGGGAATGGAAGATATTTACAGAAATAGAGATGATTTTGATTGGTATGACAATGAAAGTACCGAAATTGAGCTCAATGTAAAAAAATGTTCCCCCTTTTTTTGATGTTCAAGAAATAAACAAATTACACCATCCTAATACACATCAACTGGGGCTTTATTCATGGCCAAATGTTTGAATTTTTTATACCATTTTACAATGATGCAGTTGTATACCAAAAATTTAAAACTTCTATTTTTTGGGAATAAAAATTTAAACTGAAAAGCAAAAAAAGGAACAGGGGCCTGGAGCGTGACTAATGAACAGAGAACATGTTATTTTAGTGCCAGGAATGTCTGTTTTTTTTCTCTGGACCCCATTTTGGGCACGTTTGGGGAAAATTTTTTTGAAATTGGAAAATTGCCATTTTTTGACCACTATTTTTGGGGGGGGTGAAATTGGTAAATAGGCGGGTTTTTTGTACTCAATCAATAGAAGAAATGGAGTTCTAGCGAAAAAGCTATAATTTTTGGGGACCGGGAAAAATTGGAATTTGTCGAAAATAGGGTCAAAATGGGGAAAACGCCGATTTAAAAGCCCTGGCTAACGCCTTTCCCCAAAAATAATTTCCGGGTTTGTTTTCATCAAAATTTTATAATTTTGGGGGCGTTTTGGGGTCGGAAAGATTCTCTATCATTTCAAAATAAAAAAAAAAAAAAATTCCAAAAAATTTTTGACCCCAGGGGAAACTTTTCCCCCGAAGTCCCTGGACCCCCAAAGGGTTAAAACAGCGACTTTGGGGAGTCTATTTTCGTATGTTATTTATGTTGTATTCTCATTTTCTTAGTCTCATTTGATAGAATGGATGATATATTACAGAAATAGAGATAATTTTTACTGGTTTCATGATGACAAGTACCTTGAAACCGAAATGGTAGCGAAAATGTTTTGATTTTTGCCTATGTTCGAGAGTAAAAAAATCACGCCAAGCGCCCCAAAACACATCAACTGGGTAGTCTAATATTCTTGCACAAGTGCCTTTATATTATTTATACCGTTTTTTCAATGATGCAAATATACATAACAGAAAATCTTCAATTTTTTTTGAGAATAAAAATTCAAAAAGGAAAGCAAAAAATAATGCAATAGGAGCCTGGAGACGTAACTAATGAACAGATAAAAAGTTATTTTAGTGCCAGGAATGTCTGTCTTGTTTATTCTGGGCCCTATTTTGAAATTGGCTTTTTA
>WNWK01054247.1:0-11615 GCA_009830355.1 Cherax destructor
AATTTGGTAGAGTATGTAAAGAAGAAAATTGAAAGTGAATATAGGAAAGAGATAAGGTGATGAGGATAACAAAAGATTGGTGATGAAAGGTGAATGTATTCAGATATTTGGGAGTGGACATGTCAGCAGATGGGTCTATGAAGGATGAATTGAATCATAGAATTGATGAGGAAAGGGTGAGTGGTGCACTTCGGGTCTGTGGAGACAAGAACTTTGTCCATGGAGGTAAAGAGGGGAATGTATAGAGTATAGTTGTACCAACACTCTTATATGGGTGTGAACATGGGTGATGAATGTTGCACGAGGAGAAGGCTGGAGGCAGTGGAGATGTCATGTCTGAGGTTAATGTGCGGTGTGAATATAATGCGAGAATTCGGAGTTTGGAAATTAGGAGGAGGTGCAGGATTACCAAAACTATTATCAGAGGGCTGAGAAGGGTTGTTGAGGTGGTTCGAACATGTAGAGAGGTGGAACAAAACAGAATGACTTGGAGTGTATAAATCTGTAGTGGAGGGAAGGCAGGGTAGGGGTCGGCCTAGGAAAAGTTGGAGGGGAGGTTAAAGATGTTTTGTGTGCGAGGGGCTTGGATTTCCAGCAGGTATGCGTGAGCGTATTTGATAGGGTGAATGGAGACAAATGGTTTTAATACTTGACGTGCTGTTGGAGTGTGAGCAAGTAACATTTATGAAGGATTCAGGGAAACCGGCAGGCCGGACTTGAGTCCTGGAGATGGGAAGTACAGTGTCTGCATTCTGAAGGAGGGGTGTTAATGTTGCAGTTTATAACTGTAGTGTAAAGCACCCCTCTGCCAAGACAGTGATGGAGTGAATGATGATGAAAGTTTTCTTTTCGGGCCACCCTACCTTGGTGGGAATTGGCCGATGTGTTAATAAAAAAAATCTTCCATTCTATCAATGGGACCAAGAAAACGAGAATACAACCATTAATACCATCGAAAATACACCTCAAAGTCAGCGTTTTAAACCAAAAACACAGATTTTGTTTTCTCATTATGACTGCGTGCTGCAGGATTTTATACTGCGCACACTGACCATGAACCTATTCTCTCATATGTAGGTCTACCAGCTTTCTCCCACTAGATTTGAAGCTACTAGAATTTTGACGTATAACCCTTAAACTGTCCACACGTAGATATACGTTCACCTGCGTACTGCACCAAATATTTTGAAAAAAAATCATTTTTTTTTAAATGAAGAGCGCATTTTTATAAACAGGATAGGCTAAAAAAAAAGTTTAGGGCCAGTACTTACCGAGATATAAGCCTGCCAATTTGGTGCTGGATGCTCACCTGGACAACATCAAGTCCTACCGCTTGCAGAAGTATTGCCTGTCAAGCTCTGCTTATTTCTGTCTAACTCTACTTATCTGTCTTTCTGTCTGCCTGTGTGTGTGTGTGTCTTTCCGTCTGCTTGTCCCAGTCTCAGAATGCGGCTCGTAAGCCAACAGGTATTATACCGATGCAGAAGTGACGATGCGTATTACTGTCAGTCATGCTTATTATGCCTTATATCTACAAGCATTGTATAACACTTTGCCTGGAATTTTTGGGTTATCCTAGGTAATTTACACTATGTATAATAACTGTACTTATGTGTACATGTGTGTGTGTTGTGTGTGTGTGTGTGTGTGTGTTGTGAGAGAGAGAGAAGAGAGAGAGAGAGAGAGAGAGAGAGAGAGAGAGAGACAGAGAGAGACAGAGAGAGAGAAGACAGAGACAGAGAGAGAGAGAGACAGAAAGAGAGACAGAGAGAGAGCAGAGAGAGACAGAGAGACAGAGAGAGACAAAAGAGAGACAGACAGACAGAGAGAGACAGAGAGACAGAGAGAGACAGAGAGAGAGAGAGAGAGAGAGAGAGAGAGAGAGAGAGAGAGAGAGAGAGAGAGAGAGAGACAGAGAGAGAGACAGAGAGACAGAGAGAGAGACAGAGAGAGAGACAGAGAGAGAGACAGAGAGAGACAGAGATATAGACAAACAAAGATATAGACAAACAAAGATATAGACAAACAAAGATATAGACAAACAAAGATATAGACAAACAAAGATATAGACAAACAAAGATATAGACAAACAAAGATATAGACAAACAAAGATATAGACAAACAAAGATATAGACAAACAAAGATATAGACAAACAAAGATATAGACAAACAAAGATATAGACAAACAAAGATATAGACAAACAAAGATATAGACAAACAAAGATATAGACAAACAAAGATATAGACAAACAAAGATATAGACAAACAAAATATAGACAAACAAAGAATAGAGAGTTACAGACAGATAGAGAGAGGTTACAGACAGATAGAGAGACAGCCAGAGACAGCCAAAGCCACCCAGCCTGCCGAATACATAAGAACATAAGACAGAAGGAACACTGCATCAGGCCTACTGGCCCATGCAAGGCAGGTCCATGTCACCCCCCAGCTTAGACCAATGACCCACCTAGTCAGGTCACATTCTCTGAAGGAAGGAGCATGGCATCAGACCTAGTAGCACAAGCTAGTCAGGTCCAACTCACACCCACCCACAGCCACTCATGTATTTATCTAACCTATTTTTACTTTCCTCTTATAAGGGGAAATGTTAATGCGACATGGCATGAGTGAATCCCTGGTGTTTGCCACACTATTTGCTCTAGCTGGCACTCAATCGAACTGGTGCTCCCACAAGGTACAGTAGACCCTCATTTAGCACGACTTTATGTTGCGCGTTTTGGGTATTACGCGATTGAAGAATTGCGGCACATTTTTATCTAACACAACGTAAACCTTATATTACGCGATTCGCTGGAGGGAAAATTTTTGAGCCGCGGTCGCCTGCAGTAGGTTAAACCATTGAGTCAGTGGGGGTCCTACTAAGGGTGGCTATGAGCCACAACAAGTGTTTAATGCTGAGAGACAAGTGTTTTCTGGAAGAAAATGCCAACATGAACTTATATCAGTCAGCAAGAAAAGTGCACCAGGCTTCAAGACAGCAAAAGGGTCGCTTCACCTTGCTCCTTTTGGGTAATGCATCAGGTGATTTCAAGTGTAAGCCCATGGTTATTTACCGCTGTAAGAATCCTCATGCTTTGAGGAAAAGGGAATTTGTTTTCCTTCGCACAAACTAAGTTTATTCAGGTATACAGAGATAGTTACATTGATTATCATACATAGCAGCATATGTGTAGAGAACCTAGGATAACCCAAAGTGTTATCCTAGAGAACCTAGGATAACCCAAAGTGTTATCCTAGAGAACCTAGGATAACCCAAAGTGTTATCCTAGAGAACCTAGGATAACCCAAAGTGTTATCCTAGAGAACCCTAGGATAACCCAAAGTGTTATCCTAGAGAACCTAGGATAACCCAAAGTGTTATCCTAGAGAACCTAGGATAACCCAAAGTGTTATCCTAGAGAACCTAGGAGAACCCAGTGTTATCCTAGAGAACCTAGGATAACCCAAAGTTTGGGTTATCCTGGGTTCTCTACACATATGCTGCTATGTATGATAATCTTTGTAACTGTATCTGTGTATACCTGAATAAACTTATAGTTGCAGGAAGAAAAGCAACCATTCCCTCAAGCGGCCGGTGCTAATGTTGTGGAACAGCTGGGAGACCACCCGCCTTCCCATGCTACCCCTCCCCCAACAACACCCTACCATCCCAGCATTGTCGTATTCCATACGCGTCAAGCCAGCTGTGTTTGTCAAGAATAAGAGTGAATTGTGTTTTGATCTTTAAATTACTATATCTTGTATCTGCCAAGCAATCATGTCACCCAGTAGGCATACAAGTGTTGCTCAAAGTGGCAAGAAAATGTTTAAGCATTTATTAAGTCTTAGAACTAACGAAGAAAAGATATTAGACAAGACATAACCTGTGGCTGTAATGAAGTGTTACTTTGTACACACAAAAGATGTAAACATAAGTTTGTGTGACTAACTTACTGAATGACTTGACTGACTGACTTACTGAATGACTTGACTGACTTACTGTGACTTGACTGACACTGAAGCTTGTCTGACTGCTACTGAATGCTTGTCTGACTGACTTACTGAATGACTTGTCTGACTGACTTACTGAATGGCTTGACTGACTTACTGAATGACTTGACTGACTGACTGACTTACTGAATGACTTGACTGCTGACTTACTGAGCTTGACTGACTGACTTACTGAATGACTTGACTGACTGACTTACTGAATGCTTGACTGACTGACTGAAGTGCTTGACTGACTGACTTACTGATGAGCTTGACTGACTTACTGAATGACTTGTCTGACTGCTTACTGAATGAACTTGACTGACTTACTGAATGGCTTGACTGACTTACTGAATGACTGACTGACTTACTGAATGACTGACTGACTTACTGAATGACTTGACGACTTACTGAGACTTGACTGACTGACTTACTGAATGACTTGTCTGCTGACTTACTGAATGCTTGACTGACTTACTGAATGACTTGACTGACTGACTTACTGAATGACTTGACTGACTGACTTACTGAATGACTTGACGGCTGACTTACTAAGCTGACTGGCCCAGCTTACTGAATGACTACTGAGCTGACTTACTGAAGAGCTTGACTGACTGACTTACTGAATGACTTGACTGCGACTTACTGAATGAGCTTGACTGACTGACTTACTGAATACTTGACTGACTGACTTACTGAATGACTTGACTGACTGACTTACTGAATGACTTTATTAAAGTTAGAGACACTCAGTACAACCATCGACTTCAGTTCCAGAATCTCTACTATCCACCTCAGCCCAGTAGTGCCACAGCATAACTCTCCACTCTCTTCACAATCATCCACAAACATTAGCACCCACAATTTAAGGTAAATACTATTATTTCTGTTACATTTGTAGTCTTAAGCAGTAAAAACAACATAATACATCACGATAATGAACTACAATTACATATTCTCTCTTATATTTGTAAGATCTGTTGGTCTAAAAAAACTTGTTTGGCTTTTTGGGGACTCTCAGGAACGTAACCCTATTTTTCCCATAAGTTCTTTTAATTATCTAACACGATTTTAGCTAACACGACGTTTTCAGGAACGTAACTACCGTGCTAAATGAGGGCCTACTGTACTAAGTGGTCCAAGATTTTTTTAATACTGCGCACACTGAGGGCGCAGACCCATTCTCTCATGTCTAGGCGACTCAGGCCTATCGCACTAAATTTGAAGGAATGAAAAATAAAACGTAGAACTACGTTTGGGGCAGTACGCACGTGAACGTATATCTACGTGTGGACAGTTTAAGGGTTAATACTGCACCAACACTGGCTTGTAAGCTGTACTAATACGACACTGACAGTGAAAGGGTTAAAAGAATTAGAGATAAGACAGAGAGCAGGAGTGCAGATGAGTAAAAAGGCTTTAGAATGGGGAGGGGATGTGTAGATCAGGTGTTTATATTGAAGTATATATCTTTCTTTCTTCTTTCAACACGTCGCCCGTTTCCCACCGAGGCAGGGTGGCCCAAAAGGAAAAACGAAAGATTCTCCTTTTACATTTAGTAATATATACAGGAGAAGGGGTTACTAGCCCCTTGCTCCTGGCATTTTAGTCGCCTCTTACGACACGCATGGCTTACGGAGGAAGAATTCTGTTCCACTTCCCCATGGAGATAAGAGGAAATAAGAACAAGAACTAGTAAGAAAATAGAAGAAAACCCAGAGGGGTGTGTATATATATATGGTTGTACATGAATGTGTAGTGTGACCTAAGTGTAAGTAGAAGTAACAAGACATATCTGAAATCTTGCATGTTTATGAGACAGAAAAAAAAGACACCAGCAATCCTACCATCATGTAAAACAATTACAGGCTTTCGTTTTACACTCACTTGGCAGGACGGTAGTACCTCCCTGGGCGGTTGCTGTCTACCAACCTACTACCTAGATGAAGCATATATGTGAACAGTATTTAGATAAAAGTAGGGACGTTTTCATTGCATTTATGGATTTAGAAAAGGCATATGATAGAGTGGATAGAGGAGCAATGTGGAAGATGTTGCAAGTGTATGGAATAGAATTAAGTTACTAAATGCTGTAAAGAGTTTTTATGAGGATAGTGAGACTCAGGTTAGGGTGTGTAGGAGAGGGAGATTACTTCTCAGTAAAAGTAAGTCTTAGACAGAGATGTGTAATGTCACAATGGTTGTTTAACATATTTATAGATGGGGTTATAAAAGAAGTAAATGCCAGGGTGTTGGGGAGAGGAGTGGAATTAAATTATGGGGAATCAAATACAAAAAGGGAGTTGACAGTTATTTTTTGCTGATGATACTGTGCTTTTGGGGGATTCTAAAGAGAAGTTGCAAAGGTTAGTGGACGAGTTTGGGAGGGTGTGTAAAGGTAGAAAGTTGAAAGTGAATATAGATAAGAGAAAGGTGATGAGGGTATCAAACATTTTAGATAAAGAAAAATTGGATATCACATTGGAGGGAGGGATTATGGAAGAAGTGAATGTTTTCAGATACTGTATTTGGGAGTTGACTTGTCAGCGGATGGGTTTATGAAGGATGAGGTTAACCATAGAAATGATGAAGAAAAAATGGTGAGTGGAGCATTGAGGTATCTGTGGAGACAAAAAATGTTATCCATGGAGGCAAAGAAGGGAATGTACAAGAGTAAAGGGGTACCAACAGTCTAATATGGGTGTGAAGCATGGGTTGTAAATGCTGCAGCAAGGAGGCAGCTGGAGACAGTGGAGATGTCGTGTCTAAGGGCAATGTGTGGTGCAAATATTATGCAGAGAATTCGTAGTGTAGAAATTAGGAGGAAGTGTGGAGTTACTAAAAATATTAGTCGGAGAGCTGAAGAGAGTTTGTTGAGGTGGTTTGGTTATTTAGAGATTACGGAGCAAAATATAATGACTTGGAGGGTTTATAAATCTGTAGTGGAGGGAGTAGGGGTAGGGGTCATCATAGGAAAGGATGGAGGGAGGGGTAAAGAGGTTTCATGTGCAAGGGGCCTGGACATGCAGCAGGCATGTCTGAGCATGTTAGATAGGAGTGAATGGAGATGGACGAACCTGACGAGCTGTTGGAATGTGAGCAGGGTAATATTTTGTGAAAGGATTCAGGGAAGCTGGTTAGCCGGACTTGAGTCCTGGAGGTGGGAATTACAATGTCTGCATTTTAAAGAAGGGGTGTGGGATATTGGCTGTTTGGAGTGACATCTAAACTGTCATTCCTAGACAACTCTGCAAAGAGTGATTATGAGTGAATGATGGTGAAATGTTGAACTGTTGAATGATGGTGAAAGTGTTTCTTTCTTTTTTAGGTCACCCTGCCTTGGTAGGAGATGGGTGATGTGTTAAAAAAAAAAACACTTTTGATTTCTTTCTCAAAACCCCTTACAGAACAATAATTTCTCAACCATAATCTAGTGCAAATGTTGAAACTTATGTCTCATAAATGTATAAACCTGTTATAATTAATGCAACCTAATCTAACTTTGTTCCTACAGCATTACCAAATAAAGAAATCCATTCTCATGTACTCTTGTACTCCTTTTAACTCATCAAATGACCATATAAACTGTTATTGCAACACAAATACAGTGGACCCCCGGTGTTCGTGATGCTCTAAACTCAAACAAATATGTAAGTGTATTTTTGTAAGTGCTTTTGTAAGTGTATATTTGGGGGTCAAAAGGACTAATCTAATTTACATTATTCCTTATGGGAACAAATTCGTTTAGTAACGGTACTTGAACAGCATTTTGAAACAAATAAATCACGAACACCGGGGTCCAATGTAATTGATTTGATTTGTTTGATCTGATTTAATAAATTGCATTACTACATATTATAAAACTGTAATGCTTCAAAATTGTAAAACTACAGTGGTACCTCTACTTACGAGCAGCTCCCAACTCGAACAATTATGTAAGTGTATTTTTGTAGGTGCTTTTGTAGGAACGAATTTTGCTCGTAAGTAGAGGTACCACTGTACAGTGACCCCGAGTTTATAAACTTCACTCCTGAAGTCTGCTCAAGTGCCATTACCGACGAATTTACTCCCTTAAGGAAAAATATCACGTAGGTTAGTCTATTTCAGACCCCCAAAATACACTTCCACAAGCACTGACAATATTATACTTACATAATTGTCGATTTCGGGGTTTACGAAACTCGGGGGTCCACTGTATTATGTTTCAAAATTGTTATGTTCAAATTTCATAGCTTAAATACTCAACTATACTTATATACCTTTGATATACCTTTGAAGAGTTTTGAGAGTATCTACTCTCTGAGCCGGCCATGGGCCAGGCTCGTCTGGTGCCTGGTCAACCAGGCTGTTGCTGCTGGAGGCCCGCTGCCCCACATATCCATCACAGCCTGGTTGATCTGGCACCTGGTGAAGATATTTGTCAGTTTCCTCTTGAAGGCTTCTACACTGGTTCCAGCCGTGTTTCGGATATCTTCTGGTAAGATGTTGAATAGTCTGGGACCCCGGATGTTAATACAGTGCTCCCGTATTGTAAATTGTTTACTCTAATTTTTACCATTTAGCTGTAAGTTAATTTTAATTTTGCCCACAATGCTCTGCATATTAGGGGCTTTTGGCATGTACACCCCATTCTTAAAACCCATTGTACGTCTTTGTATCATGTCACAATAAACTATTATTATTATTATTATTATTATTATTATCTGTACTCTTTCTAGCCCCCCCTTACTACAATAGCTATAGTTATTTATATTTTCCCCAAACTGTTTCCTTCAGTTCATTCGGGGTCTATTTTACCCAGGTGCCTTTTTTCTTTGTATTTTCCCACCTGATGCTCCTACTTGACCACTACCACTTGATAATCTTTTTATATTAGTTCTTCTTTCAACGCACCGGCCGTATCCCACCGGGCGGAGTGGCCCAAAAGAAAAACGCAAGTTCCTCCTTTTTACATTTAGTAATACATACAGGAGAAGGGGTTATACCCCCCTTGCTCCTGGTTTAGTCACCTCTTACAACACGCATGGCTTATGGAGGAAGAATTCTGCTCCACTTCCCCATGGAGATAAGGGGAAATAAACAAGAACAAGAACTAGTAAGAAAAAAGAAAGAAAACCCATAAGGGTGTGTACTATATACAGTGGCCCCACGGATTTCGTCAATAATTCGTTTCAGAATGCTGTTCGAGTGCTGTTACCAAACAATTTGTTCCCATAGGACGAATGTAAATTAGATTACAGTGGCCCCCCGGCTAACGAACACCCGGAAATCGTACAATTATGGTATAATATTGTAAGTGCTTGTGGAATGTTTTTTTAGGGGTCGAAATGACAACCTCTTGACTTATTTCTTGAGGAAGTAAATTCGTTGGTAATGGCACTTGAGCAGGCTTCTGGGATTAAGTTTCTTCCGTTAGCCGGGGTCCACTGTAGTCCGTTTCAGACCCCCAAAAATACACTCAAAGCACTTCAAAAATAACCTACATATTTGTTCAAGTTGGGGCTTGAAACCCGGGGCCACCATGTACAAGCATATACAGTGGACCCCGGTGTTCGTGATTTATTCGTTCAGAATGCTGTTCAGTGCCTTTACCAAATGAATTTGTTCTTGGAATAATGTAAATTAGACTAGTCCTTTTAGACCCCCAAATATACACTTACAAAAATACATTTTAAAATAATTGTTCGAGTTTGGAGCATCACGAACACCGGGGGTCCTGTATATGCTTGTACATGCATGTGTAGTGTGACCTTAATGTAAATAGAAGTAGCAAGGCTACCTGAAATCTTGCATGTTTGTAAGACAGAAAAAAACCCCAAACAATCCTACCAACATGTAAAACAATTACAGGCTTTTGTTTACCTCACGGAAGGCGGTGAGTACCTCCTGGGCGGTTGCTGTCTACCAACCTACTACCTAGGGCTATATTAGTTGTTCCTCTAAAACATGCAAACCTAGGATATACCCTTCAACCTTTATCTATTAATTTTAGCCCAACATCTACTGTCCTTGCATACTGTATAATATCTAGTATCTTCTTGTTCTTTAAAAAGAGGTACATAAAAGTTTCACATCTCATTCTATACAGAATTTATCTGGGGGGACCCAGTATCATTTACTTCTGGCCTCCAAATTTACTCAATAAGCCATTATTTTTTAACACACTGTTTATCTCCTGCCAAGGTAGGTGACTCAGAAAATAGGAAATGCCTTCACCACTTCTCATTTAATCACTGTCTTGCCAGAAGTGTGATAACATCACAGTTCAGATGGCCCTCCCCCAACTGCAACATCCTCCTCCTCCATTAGAGTGCAGGCACTGTAATTCCACTTCCAGAACTGGTTTGGCGAACAGGCTTTCCCTGAATCCATTATCCCAATCACAATCACATCATACCCAAAACCACTTGCTTCCCTCCTCTGATCTAATGAACTCACATATGCCTGTTGGATGTTCAGGCCCCTAGCACTCAAAACCTCCTTTTTTTCCCTTTTGCCAACCCTTCACTAAACAACCTCTAACCCTCCACTCCATCCCCGATTTATATAAACTCCCAGTCATCCCACATTGCTCTCCTCTCTAAATGTCCAAACCACTTGAACAATCCTGCCTGAGCCCTGTGTTAACCATTGGTGACCCCACTCCTCCTAATCTCAAGTATTTCAGCATTTTGGTCCCCACAACAAATATTCTAACAGTTGGTTCAAAATTCCCTAATCAGTCATAACACTTCTTAAAATCAATCTCTCACTCATGACTCTCATCAAACCACTAACCCCCAGGCATAAATACATATGATCCACTTCTCCCTTTACTTTTATTCTAATTTGCATAATTTTTAATTTATACTCTCAGACATTACCACTATTTGCCAGGAGCAAGGCTAGTAACCCCTTCTCTTGTATAAATTACTAAATTTAAAAAGAAAAACTTTCATTTTTTTTTTTGGGTCACCCTGCCTCGGTGGGATATGGCTGGTTTGTTGAAAAAAAAAAAACCACTTTTTTTTTTTTTATCTCAAGTTCTCTCATATCGTACTCAATTTGACTGTGTTTACTCCTCCCCCCGAATTTCTCTTACCCTTTATCTTTTTTTTGCCCAAACATACCTGGAGTTTACCTGGAGAATTTCAGGGGCAACGCCCCGGCCTGGTCTGAATCCCCACCTCATGGTCGTCAGGGTCGATCAACCAGGCTGTTACTGCTGCATGTAAATCGCTTACGAACCCCAGCCCGGCTGATCAGGTACGCTTTGGTGTCTAAAGTGCCTTCTTGAAGACAGCCAGGAGTCTTTTGTAATCCCCTTTTTATGCTGGGGGCAGTTGAACAGTCTTGGGCCCCTGACATTTTGTGCTAAGGGTTTAACGATCAATAGGGTACCCGTCGTTAAATCAGTACCTTGGTTCATTGGTCAATCACAGGGGAAACCCCCAAAAGCTGAAGCAACTGGTTCATTTGGAAGAATTGACAGACTTGCCTGCTGCTGGTTGAGCACGGTGCACATCTCTTTCTGCTTTGCCATCTGTTACCATGGTGTACAACTATTCTACCGTACATATTGTACATCCGTACAGTGGATCCCGGTTTTTTAACATAATTCATTCCAGAAGGTGCTCAATGTCATT
>WNWK01054248.1:0-11615 GCA_009830355.1 Cherax destructor
TGATATGTGTCTAATCTACCAAGTCTCATCACGTTGACAGATTACAAAACACTTGGCCAGGATACAGGAGTGGTCAAACAAGTGGCCGGAATTTAATCCAGTCACATGATCATACAAATTAGAGATAATTAAGGAAGCCTATATAAAGTACATAAACTAGGAAAGATGCTACAGGAAGCCTATACTGTGTACCAGAGGCACACACATACAGCATAACATCAGCAGTGGAGATGTATCGGATGTGCAAATTTAGTTATCCGCGGATGTGTATGAGGATGTCTTATTTTGCGGATGTGGATGTAAGAAATTGTGCGGATGTTCCGCGGATGCTGATGCGGATGTATGAAACTGTGCGGATGTTCTGTGGATTTGGATGCGAATGTTGCGAAAATTCAGATTCAGGAAGGATATAGGAAAACACTGGTTTGGTAATAGAGTTGTGGATGAGTGGAACAAACTCCCAAGTACCGTCATAGATGCTAAGACGTTGTGTAGTTTTAAAAATAGGTTAGATAAATGCATGAGTGGGTGTGAGTTGGACTTGACTAGCTTGGGCTATTAGGTCAGATGCCGTGCTCCTTCCTTGAGTGAATGTGGCCTGACCTGGCTGGGTTGGGGCATTTGCTTGGGCCAGTGGGAGACTTGGACCTTCCTCGCATGGGCCAGTAGGCCTGCTGCAGTGTTCCTTCTTTCTTATGTTCTTATATGCTGATATCTGTTTACAGTAAAATGCGGATGCGGATGTAAGAAATTGTGCGGATGTTCCCACGGATGCGGATATCCAATGCATCACTAATCAGCAGCCCATAAGATAAGATTTTCGGATTTTTAACCCCGGAGGGTTCAAAATTTTAGATTATGGAGCACCAGCCCTTAGTTCACACCTTAGAAACCACGTTCCCAAGTAGGAGAAAGAACAAAGACTTGCAACTACGCTGGTTTCAAACACAATGTTGATGTTGAAATATACGAACGTTAAAAAACAAGTAACCTTTGCCATCCTGGGAAGAGAGAAGACCCAGAGGGAGAATTGGTAAACAAAACACTTTGAGGGATCGAATGGGCATACAAGGACAGTGTGTTTGGAATACAAGGCGCATGAACAAAGGGGTATACATGGGTACTAAGAACACTGATGAACAACAGATGTTAAGAATGAGTAAGCCTTTAACCTTAGAACAGATGACAAAGAGGGAAGAATTGAGCTTGAGGTGGAGGCAAACTGCTTACGCAGTTCCACGATTAGGTATGATACTCCAATAGACCTGGAACCAGTACATGCTGGACAATTTGTGAACTACAAAAATGGACCAGGAGCTGAATACGAAAACCCACAAATACATCCCCGTGAGTACATACACAGGTGGAATGAACTACTTGAAGAGGTAATGAAGACTATCTCCGAGACCCGTGGCTCTGTAGGTAGCTACCTCAGATCACACACTCATGGTTCGTGGTTGGATCCCAGGAACTAGGAATATAGAGGCATTGGGAAATTTAGTTAGGAGTAATATTGGGTCTAGTTAAAGGTAAGGAGAGAGCTAGGAAAAGGAGAATTAATAGGCTAGATCTTAGGTGGATTTTGAAGGCCTTATGGATGCTAAGGAAGAGACGTAGATAAAGAGGATTAGAATCCCTCCAAGAAAGATTAAAAATAAGATATATAAGACTCTTTTCGGTCCAACTTGGACCATTTACTAAGTCAGGTTGACTTGTAAATGGTCTAAGTCGGACCGAAACGTCGTCATAAGTTCCTATGTGCATGTAATTTATGTATTGTTCTCAGCCTCTTAAGTCCCTTAAATCGTCGATACTAAGGATTTAGGGCAACTTCAAATTAGACCTGGGCGCCGTATGTTCGATACAGGTTTAGCGCTCCCCATGAATTCAATAAAAATTAACTTGTATATTCAACTGTAAAAAATAGGTCAGCACCAAGCAATTTTCAACCAATTGAAACTTTATATGCTTGTCCAGGAGCTAAGCCTCAACCCCGCAAGCACAGGATTGTGGGAACAGCTAGGCGAGACACACCCTTCATTCTTCTTACTTTGTCTCCTTTCCAATTATACTTTATTTTCGTTTCCTTCCTTCCTCCATCTGTCCTTACCATGCATATTCCCTCCATCTGTCCTTACCATGCGTATTCCCTCCATCTGTCCTTACCATGCGTATTCCCTCCATCTGTCCTTACCATGCGTATTCCCTCCATCTGTCCTTACCATGCGTATTCCCTCCATCTGTCCTTACCATGCGTATTCCCTCCATCTGTCCTTACCATGCGTATTCCCTCCATCTGTCCTTACCATGCGTATTCCCTCCATCTGTCCTTACCATGCGTATTCCCTCCTTCTGTCCTTACCATGCGTTTTTCTTCCTTCTGTCCTTATGCGTTTTCATTCCGTCTATATAGGTTTTAGTTAAAAACATTACTGGTAATACAGCATTACTTGTAATACAGCATTACTGGTAAAACATTACTGGTAATACAGCATTACTGGTAATACAGCATTACTGGTAATACAGCATTACTGGTAATACAGCATTACTGGTAATACAGCATTACTGGTAATACAGCATTATTGGTAATACAGCATTATTGGTAATACAGCATTACTGGTAATACAGCATTACTGGTTTTACAGCATTACTAGTAATACAGCATTACTGGTAATACAGCATTGCTGGTAATACAGCATTACTGGAAATACAGCATTACTGGTAATACAGCATTACTGGTAATACAGCATTACTGGTAATACAGCATTACTGGTAATGCAACATTACTGGTAATGCAGCATTACTGGTAATACAGCATTACTGGTAATACAGCATTACTGGTAAAACATTACTAGTAATACAGCATTACTGGAAATACAGCATTACTGGTAATACAGCATTACTGGTAATACAGTATTACTGGTAATACAGCATTACTGGTAATACAGCATTACTGGTAATACAGCATTACTGGTAATACAGCATTATTGGTAATACAGCATTACTGGTAATACAGCATTACTGGTAATACAGCATTACTGGTAATACAGCATTACTGGCAATACAGCATTACTGGTAATACAGCATTATTGGTAATACAGCATTACTGGTAATACAGCATTATTGGTAATACAGCATTATTGGTAATACAGCATTATTGGTAATACAGCATTATTGGTAATACAGCATTACTGGTAATACAGCATTACTGGTAATACAGCATTACTGGTAATACAGCATTACTGGTAATAGAGCATTACTAGTAATACAGCATTACTAGTAATACAGCATTACAGGTAATACAGCATTACTGATAAAACATTACTGCTAATACAGCATTACTGGTAATACAGCATTACTTGTAATACAGCATTACTGGTAATACAGCATTACTGGTAATACAGCATTACTGGTAAAACAGCATTACTGGTAATACAGCATTACTGGTAATACAGCATTACTGGTAAAACATTACTAGTAATACAGCATTACTGGAAATACAGCATTACTGGTAATACAGCATTACTGGTAATACAGTATTACTCTAAATACAGCATTACTGGTAATACAGCATTACTGGTAATACAGCATTATTGGTAATACAGCATTACTGGCAATACAGCATTACTGGTAATACACCATTATTGGTAATACAGCATTACTGGTAATACAGCATTATTGGTAATACAGCATTATTGGTAATACAGCATTACTGGTAATACAGCATTACTGGTAATACAGCATTACTGATAAAACATTACTGGTAATACAGCATTACTGGTAATACAGCATTACTTGTAATACAGCATTACTGGTAATACAGCATTACTGATAAAACATTACTGGTAATACAGCATTACTGGTAATACAGCATTACTTGTAATACAGCATTACTGGTAATACAGCATTACTGGTAATACAGCAGTATATAGTATTTTCCAAGCAACTTCATAAATTCTGGAAAAGTTGTTATTAAAGCATTAGATAAATTCTTTCCCTTGTAAGTCACGATGTTCATAAGTTTCGTGTATTGACTTTTAAAACTTTCCGGGGAATGAAAGGTTTAATGAGTTGGTGAAATTTAGCGAGGAGAGCCGCAGCTAAACCAATGGGTGGGTTATTGGCGCTGTTTTTAACGCCTCTACTGTCGTCTGATGATAGTTATGGCGCCAGGCAATACTGACTACAGTATCTGGTTAGTTATGGTATTAATCCTTTATCTCGCTTTTTCTTATTTTCTCTTTCTCTTTTTTTTTGTTTATCGTCTTCTCTCTCCTTTCTGTGTTCTGTCTCTCTCTGTCCATCTGTCTGTCTCTCTCTCTCTGTGTCTCCTACACTGTATTATCTTCTATTATACACTAGTCAGCCCTCATCAATATCAAGGGTGGTAGGTGTCAGAACTCCTTAATTACACAGTCAGCTATGTAATGCTGCTGCTAATGCTACTGTTGCTGCTTCTGTTGTTGTAGGTGCTGTTATTTTATCGCTGTTGTTGGGTTGCTTCTGGTGCTGTTTAATGTTATTGGTCTGCTAGTGTTGTTCCAGTAGCTGGTACAGCTTTTGTTTGATGGCTGCCGCTGTTGATGCTATTGTTACTGATGTTAATTTGCTGCTGGTTTTGCTGTTGTTGGGTGTACTGTAGTCGTCATTGGCGCTATTGTTGCTGTTTAGGTTGCTGTTATTGTTTTTAACCTAACTATTGCTTGTGGTGGTGCTGATTTTGTTAACGAATCTGTCACTCTGCTGCTGGTAGTGCTTGTGCTGTTGTTTATACTGTAGAAACAGTTGATCTTGTGGCTTTACCTGTAGCTACTGCTGCTGCTTATGCTGCTGCTGCTGCTGCTGCTCCTGCTGCTGCTAAGGATGTTTCTGATGCTGCTTCTGCAGCATCAGATCCTGCTTCCGCCAGGAGAAGTTGGTTGATCTGGTAAATAATGCGAGTGTACTTCTTCCAGTACTGCCACTAACTACTGTCACCACAGCCTTGCAGTGGCCTGTGGTTGACAACCACAGCCTTGCAGTGGCCTGTGGTTGACAACCACAGCCTTGCAGTGGCCTGTGGTTGACAACCACAGCCTTGCACTGGCCTGTGGTTGACAACCACGCCTCGGTTTGTTTCTAATAAACCATCAGTTATGTTACTGGTGAAAAATAGAGTAGTAGAAACTCACTCATTACTGGCTGAATCAGACTGATGCAAAACAAGAGTGCGGGAACAACTCGTTGAGACGCACCCATCAGTTTTATTACTGTCTCCCCTTCCCAATCTCAATATATTAACATTTTCTTTACGTCCATATGTCCTTATCGTGCGTTTTCCTTCTTCCTTTCATCTGTGCTTACCCGTTTTTCTTAATTCCTCTATATATCCTTAGCATGCGATCACTATTCACTATCACACCAAGCACTCATTGACGACAACACTCTGCTAGTTGACTCTGCCTAGTGCGGTCACAGCAGCTCTGACTTACAGCAGTCTCCCTACGATCCCCGTTGGGGAGGGGAATTTACCTTCATCACGATGAGCTACGCAAATCGTGTCAAGATCAAACCCAACAGTGGCACTGTGAATGATTCATCCAAGCTTGCTCTAGCAGTTGCTGTTAAGAGTGTGCTACATGTGAAGTTCAACACCATACTGACCTTGAAAGAAGCATTTATTGTTGTCTGCAACGATGATGAAGATGCAGAAAAACTACTCACTACAACAGCCACCATCACTCTCTCTGAACGAGGATTTACTGTCATATCATCTCCAGCTCTCAGGGCAAGACGAACAGTTTTCCTTAAGAAACTTGATAAGCTTCTTACAGTTCAACCTATCGACGAACTCAAGACATCCATTGAAGATCAAAACTCATGGGCCACAGTGGAGAGCATCATGAAAATACCTACAGCTTCCTCCATGCTCAAGGTCACGTTTACCGACGTCAACATGGCTGCCACTGCATTAGCCGACGGACTGGCTGTGTATTACTACTTCGTTAGCCCCACCTGCATCGAGGCAGAGAGATTTCACTACATTTCTCACTGTTGGACCTGTTACTCGTATTCACACAACACCAGCGACTGTCCTGTGAAGGAAAGAAGTTTTGCACTACATGTAGTAGTGAAGGACATGATTTTAGATCATGTACCGTTGCTGCTCCACCAACACCATCTTGCCTCAACTGTAAAAGCAACGATCACCACACACTTGCTGCTAAATGTCCCACTCAAAAGACATTCTGAAGAAGACCCAAGAAGCAGCACAGAAAAATCACAACAAAAGTCTCCCACCTATGCTGCTATCGCCAAGATTCAGGCAGACACCACCAAGATTCTTAAAGCCACACAACCATCTACCAGCACAGTCGTCACACCGCCAACAATGGACACCACCAAAATCCAGTACTGTATGATATATGCCCACATGGCCAACATGGCGAATCCTGGCTCATTCAACACTGTCATCAATGAGATTTTTGAACTAAATAATATGCCCAAGTTCAACTTTCCTGACTCACCACCATCAGCCGACATTATCAAATGCACCAGTGCGCCTCTAAACATCTCAACGCCTGCTCAACCAACACCACCACCACCACCGCCATCACCACCACCACCACAGGCTCCTCCCTCCGACACTGAGATGGACCAATCAGAGACAGTGCAGGAGCCGCAAGCTATCTCCTTCTCTGCACTTCAACCACCAACCAAACAAGCGAAACCTACGACAAGCACTACAGTACAGCAACCAAAATATAAAAATTACATCGATGTCACCTTCTTCACTACTACAACAGAAGACTGATTTATCTACATTTGAAATCGGCGAAGGACTCGCATCTGGAAAGATCAAGTTCACCTGTATCCCAAATTTTGACAGATCACCTCAAGACTTTCTCGACTCCTTTATCCCACTAAGTAAGACACCAGAACACAGGGAAGTTAGGATGATAATCAAAACCCTGCGAAGATCCTCGTTTAAGAAACTCACCAATGGATACAAAACCGACGACATCAGCAGTCTTAACACCTGGTAAACCTCTATATCTCCACCGCCATTCCTGTCGACCAATCATCGTTTAGCAGCCTCCCTTCCCAGTCTTCCTGCTCCTGACGCCTGCCAGTGACCAATCACTATAAAGAATGATCCAACACCAAGCAAGATGCAGCCAGCCAGCAAGTATGTCGCCTTCAGTGTGTTCTTCTGCTTCAGTATTGCTGTTCCAACGGCTTCACAAGGCTCAGCGGTTGGGTTTAGTCCTGACTCTTTCTCTTCAACTGCAGTCATTCCTCTCACCAGCTATTCTTCGTCTGTCCACACTTCCCGCTCGCCCTCCGAGGGTACTTACCTGAGAGTATTCGTTTCGTTTCGTTAGCATGCGATTTAGTTGAAACTTGAAAATATTAATGATATCAGCATTTTTTAGTATTTTGGGGGGAGGATTTTCTTTCTTTTTGGGTCACCCTTCCTCGGTGGGAGACGGCCACCATTACCGAACGAATTTACTCCTTTAAGGAAAAATGTCACGTAGGTTAGTCTATTTCAGACCCCCAAAAATACACTTCCACAAGCACTTACTATATTATACTTACATAATTTGTACGATTTCCGGGGTTTACGAAACTCGGGGGTCGACTACATAGTTTCGTAAAGATGTTGATAAAACATTAATTAAATTCTTTTCCTTACAAGTCAGAAGATTCATAAGCTGAATATAATAAGTCTGAAAACTAACGTCAGAATACATCAATAGTGACTTGCATGAGAATGTCTCGCTCATTACTATGTAAGGAGGGGTATATAAGAACTAGCTTCAAAGTAGCTCGGTTGGTAGCGCACTCGCCTCACACACTGAGTGTCTGGGGTTCGATCTCTGGTACGGGTGGAAACGTTGGGAATGGTTTCTAAAGAAACCTGCTGTCCCTGTTCTCCTAGGAGTAAGTAGGTTCCTGGGTGTTAGCCGGCTGGTGTGGGTCGCATCCTGGAGGACAAAATTAACCTGAGTTGCCCGAAATGCTCTGCATAACCAGGGGCTTTCAATATAGTTTAATAATAATTTTTTTTTTTTTTTTTTTTATTAACACATCGGCCGATTCCCACCAAGGCAGGGTGGCCCGAAAAGAAAAACTTTCATCATCATTCACTCCATCACTGTCTTGCCAGAAGGGTGCTTTACACTACAGTTATAAAACTGCAACATTAACACCCTCCTTCAGAGTGCCGGCACTGTCTTCCCATCTCCAGAACTCAAGTCCGGCTTGCCGGTTTCCTGAATCCCTTCATAAATGTTACTTTGCTCACACTCCAACAGCACGTCAAGTATTAAAACCATATGCCTCCATTCACTCCTATCAAATACGCTCACACATGCTTGCTGGAAGTCCAAGCCCCTCGCACACAAAACTTCCTTTACCCCCTCCCTCCAACCTTTCCTAGGCCGACCCCTACCCCGCCTTCCCTCCACTACAGATTTATACACTCTCGAAGTCACTCTGTCTCGTTCCATTCTCTCTACATGTCCAAACCACCTCAACAACCCCTCCTCAGCTCTCTGGACAATCGTTTTGGTAACCCCGCACCTCCTCCTAATTTCCAAACTCCGAATTCTCTGCATTATATTCACACCACACATTGACCTCAGACATGACATCTCCACTGCCTCCAGCCTTCTCCTCGTTGCAACATTCATCACCCATGCTTCACACCCATATAAGAGCGTTGGTATAACTATACCCTCATACATTCCCTCTTTACTTCCATGGACAAGGTTCTTTGTCTCCACAGACTCCGAAGTGCTCCACTCACCCTTTTCTCCTCATCAATTCTATGATTCACCTCATCCTTCATAGACCCATCCGCCGACATGTCCACTCCCAAATATCTGAATACATTCACCTCCTCCATACTCTCTCCCTCCAATCTGATATCCAATCTTTCGTCACCTATTCTTTTGTTATCCTCATCACCTTACTCTTTCCTATATTCACTTTCAATTTTCTTCTTTTACACACCCTACCAAATTCATCCACCAACCTCTGCAGCTTCTCTTCAGAATCTCCCAAAAGCACAGTGTCATCAGCAAAAGCAACTGTGACAACTCCACTTTGTATTTGCTTCTTTATCTTTTAGCCCAACACCTCTTGCCAAGACCCTAGCATTCACTTCTCTTACAACCCCATCTATAAATATATTGAACAACCACGGTGACATCACACATCCTTGTCTAAGGCCCACTTTTACTGGGAAATAGTCCCTTCCTCCTACACACTCTAACCTGAGCCTCACTATCCTCATAAAAACTCTTCACTGCTTTCAGTAACCTTCCTCCTATTCCATACACCTGCAACATCTGCCACATTGCCCCCCTATCTACCCTATCATACGCCTTTTCCAAATCCATAAATGCCACAAAAACATCCTTACCCTTATCCAAATACTGTTCACCTATATGTTTCACTGTAAACACTTGGTCTACACACCCCCTACCTTTCCTAAAGCCCCCTTGTTCATCTGCTATCCTGCTTTCTGTTTTACTCTTAATTCTTTCAATAATAACTCTACCATACACTTTACCAGGTACACTCAACAGACTTATTCCCTATAATTTTGCACTCTCTTTTGTCCCCTTTGCCTTTATACAAAGGAACAATACACGCTCTCTGCCAATCCCTAGGTACCTTACCCTCTTCCATACATTTATTAAATAATAGCACCAACCACTCCAAAATTATATCCCCACCTGCCTTTAACATTTCTATCTTTATCCCATCAATCCCAGCTGCCTTACCCCCTTTCATTCTACCCACTGCCTCACGAACTTCCCCTACACCCACAACTGGCTCTTCCACACTCCTACAAGATGTTATTCCTCCTTGCCCTACACACGAAATCACAGCTTCCCTGTCTTCATCAACATTTAACAAATCCTCAAAATATTCTCTCCATCTTCCCGATACTTCTAACTCTCCATTTAATAACTCTCCTCTCCTATTTTTAACTGTCAAATCCATTTGTTCTCTAGGCTTCCTCAACTTATTAATCTCATTCCAAAACTTTTTCTTATTTTCAACAAAATTTGCTGATAACATCTCACCCACTCTCTCATCTGCTCTCTTTTTACATTGCTTCACCACTCTTTTAACCTCTCTTTTTCTCTCCATATACTCTTCCCTCCTTGCATCACTTCTACTTTGTAAAAACCTCTCATATGCTAACTTTTTCTCCCTTACTACTCTCTTTACATCATCATTCCACCAATCGCTCCTCTTCCCTCCCGCACCCACTCGCCTGTAACCACAAACTTCTGCTGAACACTCTAACACTACATTTTTAAATCTACCCCATACATTTTCGACATCATTGCCTACACTCTCACTAGCCCATCTATCCTCCAATAGTTGTTTATATCTTACCTAACTGCCTCCTCTTTTAGTTTATAAACCTTCACCTCTCTTTTACTTACTGATTCTATTTTCCTTGTATCCCATCTACCTTTTACTCCCACTGTAGCTATAACTAAAAAGTGATCTGATATATCTGTAGCCCCTCTATAAACATGTACATCCTGAAGTCTACTCAACAGTCTTTTATCTACCAATACATAGTCCAACAAACTACTGTCATTACGCCCTACATCAGATCTTGTATACTTATTTATCCTCTTTTTCTTAAAATATGTATTACCTATAACTAAACCCTTTCTATACAAAGTTCAATCAAAGGGCTCCCATTATCATTTACACCTGGCACCCCAAACTTACCTACTACACCCTCTCTGCATGTTTCTCCCACTTTAGCATTTAGGTCCCTACCACAATTACTCTCTCATTTGGTTCAAAAGTTCCTATACATTCGCTTAACATCTCCCAAAATCTCTCTCTCTCCTCTACCTCCTCTCTTCTCCAGGTGCATACACGCTTATTATGACCCACTTTTCGCATCCGACCCTTATTTTAATCCACATAATCCTTGAATTTACACATTTATATTCCCTCTTTTCCTTCCATAACTGATCCTTCAACATTATTGCTACCCTTCCTTAGCTCTAACTCTCTCAGATACTCCTGACTTAATCCCATTTATTTCTCCCCACTGAAACTCGCCTACCCCTTCAGCTTTGTTTCGCTTAGGGCCAGGACATCCAACTTCTTTTCATTCATAACATTGGCAATCATCTCTTTCTTATCATCCGCACTACATCCACGCACATTCAGACAACCCAATTTTATAAAGTTTTTCTTCTTCTCGTTTTTTGTAGATTTGTACAGGAGAAGGGGTTACTAGCCCATTGCTCGGCATCTTAGTCGCCTCATACGACACGCATGGCTTACGGAGGAAAGATTCTTTTCCACTTCCCCATGGACAATAGAGAAAATAAAAAGAACAAGAGCTATTAAGAAAAGAAGAAAAACCTAGATGTGTGTATGTATATATATGCATGTGTATGCCAGTGTAGTGTGACCTAAAGTGTAAGTAGAAGTAGCTAGATATACCTGTTATCCAGCGTGTTTATGGTATACAGCGTGTTTATGGTATACAGACCATAGCTGACATCAATGACATACTACTATATAGAAAGCCACTTGTTATGCTGAGCATTTCGGGTAAATTAGGTCAGTTTTGTCCC
>WNWK01054249.1:0-11615 GCA_009830355.1 Cherax destructor
GCTTCTATTTGATTATAATAATAATAATAATGCAGGCATGGCCCAGAAACTGGCTCTTGGAGTTTAACCCAATTAAGTGAAAAGTCATGAAGAGGGGCAAAGAAGACCGCAGACGGAGTACAGTCTAGGTGGCCAAAGACTGCAAACTTCACTCAAGGAAAAGGATCTTGGGGTGAGTATATTACCGAGCTCATCTCCTGAGGCGCAAATCAACCAGATAACTGCTACAGCATATGGGCATCTGGCAAACCTGAGAATAAAATTCCGATATCTCATTAAGGAATCGTTCAAGACCATGTACACCGTGTACGTCAAGCCCATACTCGAGTATGCAGCTCCAGTTTGAAATCCACACCTGGTCAAGCACGACAAGAAATTAGAAAAAGTGCAAAGGTTTGAAACAAGACCAGTTCCAGAGCAAAGGGGATTTTCCTACGAAGAAGGTTAAGGGAAATCGGCCTGACGACACTGTAGGACAGGAAGGTTAGGGGAGAAATGATAACGACATACAAAATACTGCGAGGAATTGACAAAGTGGAAAGAGACAGGATGTTCCAGAGAGGGGACACAGAAACAAGGGGTCACAATTGGAAGTTGAAGACTCAGATGAGATGTTAGGAAGTATTTTTTTAGTCAGAGTTGCCAGGAAGTGGAATAGTTTGGCAAGTGAGGTAGTGGAGGCAGAAACCATACATAGTTTTAAGACGAGGTATGATAAAGCTCATGGAGCAGGGGGAGAGAGGACCTAGTAGCCATCATTGAAGAGGCGGGGCCAGGAGCTGAGTCTCGACCCCTGCAACCACAAATAGGCGAGTACAAATAGGTGAGTACACACACTCAAATACCCACACATACACGCCCAAACACACGCTCGCAAACAAACAAACATCTTAAAGAGTGAAGAATTGGAAGCAAAAAAAAACCATCTAGATAAGAAAGACGTGAAGGGTGGAAGAATCTCGAGTGGAGGGAGGGAGTGAGTAGAGGGAGTGAAGGGAGTGAAAAGAGTAGGTTGAGTAGAGTTAGTGGAGGGAGTGGGAAGTGATGTAGACAGGGATTCGATACAAAGTATAAGAAAAGTTGAAAAACAAAGTTTAATACTCCTAACAAAGATACGGAGGAAAATACCGAGAAGGTGTCTGCTGAAAGCATGGAATGGGAGAGAAGGATAATACAAGAAAGTCTGGAGGAGGAGGATTAAGAAGTTGAGGAAGAAACTGAAGGAGATGATAAGTGGGAGGGGGCGAGGAATGAGATGGGTGGCAAGAAAAGTGATAGCGGATGAGGAGACAGTGACGAGTGAGTAAGCAAGACCTTACAGGAGTTGTGTGAAGCGACCAGGTGTGGGTGATGACAAAAGCAGTAGCAAAGGAACTGTATAAAAGACAGAAATCTAGAGGGGAGTTAAGCACGAGGAGAGAGAGATAGAGAGAGACAGATTGATAAAGGAGAGAAGAGAGGTTGCTGATTATCCTTGGGCTTCAGGAGTCCAAATGAAGGGCTTTATATGAAATACGGATGAGTGAGGAGGAGAAGAACAGCACTACCACTAAACTGACAGGTGGGAGGCCACAGTGAACCAGGTGACAAATATTCGGATATTCGGTGAGTACCCGATTGGGCAAAATACAATTTGACAAACCGACCCTGACAACAAAGAGACTGGATAATACAATGGAAACTATGATTAGGGCTATAATACAAATATCATGTTGTAAACTTTGCTCAGGGCTGAAGGCTGAGAGAATACAATGTTGCCAGAGACCTGAATGAGAGCAAGGAAATGCTTCAAGACTCATTCACCTGAGGAACGCCATGCGTCTCCCAGTACTGACCTACCCTCATATTCTTGTCCTTTTTTCCCCTCAGACACAAGAACCAAAAACACTTAGGCAGAACGAAAAACAGGATAAGACGACGATATGGAGGGAAGTGTTAGTGGAAGCATTCCTAGACGTCACAGCATTCCTAGACGTCACAGCATTCCTAGACGTCACAGCATTCCTAGACGTCACAGCATTCCTAGACGTCACAGCATTCCTAGACGTCACAGCATTCCTAGACGTCACAGCATTCCTAGACGTCACAGCATTCCTAGACGTCACATCATTCCTAGACGTCACAGCATTCCTAGACGTCACAGCATTTCTAGACGTCACAGCATTCTTAGACGTCACAGCATTCCTAGACGTCACAGCATTCCTAGACGTCACAGCATTCCAAGACGTCACAGCATTCACAGAGTGAAAGCTTACTAAGATGATAACAGATGCTTTCTCATCGGGTGGATATCATACTGTGAGGAAAGACAGAGGGAACAGACAAAGCTAATAAGAAGCCATTGGAGTTTAGAGATGAGAGGAATAAATAGAGAGGGGGGGGATGACCACACTCAAGACTGGAGGACCCAAGGTTATGATAGTAGTGATGTACAACCCTCCACTAAACATCAGCAACCAAGACAAGACTACAATAGCAACAACAGAAAGATGGTTTACATCACAGCAGATCTGTCCAAAATAGCCCACATGAGCAATGCATAGCTGCTGGTTATGAAAAACTTTTAGGGCTCTGGTGGCTAAAGCTCTCGTTTCACACGGCGAGGGCCTGGGTTCGATTTCCAGCCAGGGTAGAAACATTGGGCGTGTTTCTTTACACCTGTTGTCTGTTTCCCATCAGTAAAATGGATACCTGGGTGTTAATCGACTCTTGTGGGGTCACATCCTGGAACACTGACCTAATTTACCCGAAATGCTCTGCATAACAAGGGTCTTTTTATATAGTAGTATGTCATTGATGTCAGCTAGGAATGTATACCTTGTATATGTACTTGTAGTAAATAAAGAATATTATTATTATTATTATTATTATTAACCACAGGGAAACATACTGAGAGAACCTGGACCTGGACCAGAGCTAAGAAGCTAGAGGTACTAAATTAAAAGCAGCATTGACCATCGTGTCAGAGACTCAACTAGAGAGAGAGAGAGAGAAGAGGATAATCCAGCAAGCTGAACCTTGTACTCACTCTGAATGATTTTTGACAAAGGAGAAGCTGATAATGAACGGTCTCTTGGTACATGTCTCTAAATCACAGGTCGGCGAAAGTTTTTTAGGTATTACACCAAAACAAATTTGTGTACTATGAAATTTCCCACTAGACCTGAAAGTCCACAGAATCCACAAAACACAAGGAACATTCAAATTCAAAATAGTTTATCGAATCATCTTATGTGGAAAATACTACAGTCATACAAGCAGAAAAGAATGTATCATACAAGATAAAGCAACTTTAAAAATAAAGCATAAAATTAACTAAATAATAAAATGAAAAATAAACCACATTAAATAACTATAGCATTGCTACTTATAAAGACCGGGATACAAAAAAAAGAAATCACGAAAAGAATATAAAATTAATAGAAAACCGCTAAACATTTAAATTATTATATGAACACTTTCAAATATCTATAAATGCAATCATAAATTCTAATAATAATAAAATATAAATAAAAATTACATTGTACACTACTAACTGTTATGACAAATCACGAAACACAACCTTTCCTTGGTGGTTTAAAATAGTAAACCTAACACAAACAATGGACTTCTGTTGACTGTGAGCACAAATAATTAATGATAGTGTGATAAGACACTAGGCCAAAGGTTACAAGATGGTGGTGTCGACAATGGGAGGTGCGGTTGTCGTGTCGACTCCCGAGTCAATACTTTCACTCACGGTATTGTCAGCCACTGGAATCCTTACCCATTTTACATTATTGCCAACTTAAAAAAATGTCCCTATAAATTAGGTGGATAATTTTACTAAGAAACTAAAAATGATTTGTTTGAAAAAATGTAATTTTTCATAATTTGCCTCGTTTATTATATAAGCAATTTGTGTGCAGTTTTTTTACATGTTTATCGAGCCTTCATTACCGCCTCTTGAATATGGTCAAACGACTATAAACAAGCTGCAGTTAGAAAACCTTCGGAGGATTAGGTTATGTTAACAGTCCAAATGGTACCCGATCAAACTAATCAGGTCAGGGGATTTAATGTTGGTTGTTTTCAACCCCTTCCTTGGCGCGTCTCAACCCACAGACCATCCAGATTGGTGTTGTCCTTTGCCTTGCCGCCCCTGTCCTCCCCAAACACAGGTGTATTTGCAGCAGTGAATCAGAAAACCGATTCTCGTACTATGGTCCTGTTTGCTATATATCCGAGGGCAAGAATGCAAGATACGAAAAGGTTAATAACATTAAGAGAAGCTTCACAACAGCTGGTTGCCCAGCAATAAAGAAACCACCCCAACTATGCAGATCTGACGTTAATCAAAAGAATTCAGTATTACCCATCAAGCCTGGACAGACTACAAGCAGTTGCATGTGCATCCACACCAGGTGATACCTATCTCCAATACACCAGGAAGGAAGGGGTAGCTGCCAGCTTCAGGGAGTTAAAGAGGTCTAGAAAATATGGTAAATTTGACCCAAATATGGTAAATTTGACCCAAATATGGTAAATTTGACCCATGAGGAAAGAGTGCATCTACGCTTAAGAAGCTAGGAAAAAGCCTCATCAGGGTAACTAGAGATCCCAAGGCGCCTAGGTTTCTATTCCAGCAACTCAGCGCTGCAGCTCAGAGGGGTAATGCCTGCTGTATCCTGGGTACGCGCTCCAGCTCTGAGAAGCTGGATGAGAATTTTATATTGTAAATTTTGATTAACACACAGCAATATATACTTGTAATATATCACTCAAACCACATATATTGTATGTGACATTTTTCTCCTAGCAATGTATTTTTTAAGCCTGTACAATATTATTTAAAAAAATATATGTACTGGTAAAATATAAATGGGGTGGTAGGAGAAGTGGAATATTCAAATAGCTCCAGAAAGAAATCCGAATATTTTTCCTTGAAGCCTTTTTATCCACTTCTCTGAGGCTACGGATCCCGCAATATTCGCTAGATGTGGACCCCATATATGTATGTATATATGTATATATATATATATATATATATATATATATATATATATATATATATATATATATATATATATATATATATATATATATATATATATATATATATATATATATATATGTCGTGCCGATTAGGTAAAACTGGTCAATTAGCAAGAACTCATTTAAAATTAAGTCCTTTCTAAAATTTTCTCTTATACGTTTAAAGATATATTTTTTTCATTTATGTTAATGTAAGAATTTATAATTTTGTACCAAGAGAAACTTTGAAAACCTACCTAACCTTATTACAACAAGCGCAATTTAATTTAGCCTAACCCAACTAAATATATTTTAGATACGTTAACATTAATTTAATAATAAACAAACACATTGAAATATATTTTTTTCGTTATGTTCAGAATGATTTTGGCGAAATTATTGCATACACAAATTTTCACTTGTCTTATATGGCAAGGTGAGCGTTGCTATTTAAGCCAAAATCGCGAGTTTTACCTAATCGGCACGACATATATATATATATATATATATATATATATATATATATATATTTTAAAAATATATATATATATATATATATATATATATATATATATATATATATATATTTTTGGTTAGAGTGAATATTAATTGTCAGCATATTAAGAACGTGGCAGAGAGAGAGAGAGAAGAGAGAGAGAGAGAGAGAGAGAGAGAGAGAGAGAGAGAGAGAGAGAGAGAGAGAGAGAGAGAGAGAGAGAGAGAGAATATAAAATAAGACGAACCAGCAGGATCTAATATTTACGACAAGTACATCAGAGAGAGGTGAAGTAGAATATGAGAGCCCTGGGTGTTAGGGACCATACTTCAAATATTCTCGACGAGGCAGTGGTAGCGGCAGGCTCCATAATTTTAGGCAAAGGTATGATAGCGTCCTGGAAGCTAGGTGGGGATGAATCTGGCAGGCGGCAAATTGAGAGGCGGGTCTATTAGCTGAGAGTCGATCCTTGCAATCACATACAGGTGAGTACACACACACCCATCAGTGCTATTTTTGGTATATGTGAATGACATGATGGAAGTGTCCCAGTTCGCAGATGATGTGAAGTTAATTAGGAGAATTAAATCAGATGAGGATCAGGCAGGACTTCAAAGAGACCTGGACAGGCGGGACACGTTGTCCAGCAACAGGCTACTCGAATTTAAACCCGCCAAATGCAAAGTCATGTAGATCGGGGAAGGGCAAAGAAGACCGCAGACAGAGTTTAGGCTAGGTGGCCAAAGACTCCAAACCTCACTCAAGGAGAAAGATCTTGGAGTGAGTATAATACCGAGCACGTCTCCGGAAGCACACATCAACCAGATAACTGCTGCAGCATACGGGCGCCTGGCAAACCAGAGAATAGCGTTCCGATACCTCAGTAAGGAATCGTTCAAGATAAAGTGGAAAGGTTTGCAACAAGGCTAGTTCCAGAACTAATGGAAATGTCCTGCGAAGAAAGGTTAAGGGAAATCGGCCTGACGACACTGAAGGGTTTGGGGAGACATGATAACGACATACAAAATACTGCAAGGAATAGATAAGGTGGACAGATACAAGATGTTCCAGAGAGGGGACACAGAAACAACGGGTCACAATTGGAAGTTGAAGACTCAGATGAGTCGAAGGGATGTTATGTTAGGAAGTACTTCTATAGTGATAGAGTTGTCAGGAAGTGGAATAGTCTGGCAATTGGATACTCGGAATGAGGTATTGGAAAAAATATTGGAAAAAATATTGGAAACGTGTTCGGCAGTGTCTTCTCTGGGTGTGTTGAAGATGTTTAATGCCCGTCGTCTGCAGTCTCTAATGAAGTGATGAGGATAGTGAAGTTTTGAAAAAACTTGTTCAATAAGGGAGTATTCTTCCTCAAGGAACTCACTGCTGCAGATTTCGGTGTTGAACACAGGTATTTCTTGAGTCGTCAGATCTGCCTGCATACTGGTGTTCTGAAATACGTGTTTGGAGGTCTCTGGATGTTTCGCCGACGTATAATTTGCTGCAGTCGTTACAAGGAATTGTGTATACCCCTTCAGTGGATTGAAGCTTGTCCTGTCTGTTACTGGTAATGTCCTTGATGGTGGTGGATGTGGAGGTAGATACTCGGAATGAGGTATTGGAAAAAATGTTGGAAACATGTTTGGTAATGGAGTTGGTGGGGAGGACTATGTATTTTTTCTCGGCAGTATCTTCTCTGGGTGTGTTGAAGATGTTTAATGCCCGTCGTCTGCAGTCTCAAATGAAGTGATGAGGATAGTGATGTTTAGAAAAAACTTGCTCAATAAGGGAGCATTCTTCCTCAAGGAACCCACTGCGTGGGCGAAACGTTGCCAATAAAGGATCACATTATACTGCTTATGTGTTTATTTTTCCATTGTGTCGGTATTTTATACCATTTATTTCCACACTCTCTGCTTTTTATTGGTGAGCCATGACTCATCCATGACAGCAATTTTTCCCCCAATGCCATGAGCTGCCACTTTCTTTAACAGTCTCTTTTGCAGTACTCTATCAAAAGCCTTACTAAAATTTAAATAAACAATATAGAATTCTTTATAGTGATCAACAGCCTCAAAAGCTTTACTGAAGAAGGTTAATAAATTAGATAGGCAGGAACGGCCCCTCGTGAATCCATGCTGAGAATCATTAATCAAATTATGGTTATCTAGATGGCTTCTTATAATATCAGCTATAATTGACTCTAATAATTTGCCTACAATTGAGGTCAGGCTTATTGGGAGGTAATTTGACGGTAGTGACTTGTCCCCTGCTTTAAAAATAGGATTTACATTAGCCATCTTCCACATATCAGACACTACACCTGTTTGAAGAGATAAATTTAAAATGTTAGTTAATGGTTCACAGAGTTCCATTTTGCATTCCTTAAGAACCCGTGCAAAAAGTTCATCAGGACCCGGCAATTTATTTTGTTTCAGTCGGTTTACTTGTTTCATAACCATTTCGCTAGTGACTGTGATATTACATAATTTATCTTCTTCAGGGCCACTATAAAAATTAATTACTGGGATATTATTAGAGTCTTCCTGTGTGAAAACCAAGAGAAAATAATTATTAAAAATAGAGCACATATCATTCTCCTTGTCAGTAAGATGCCCAGAGTTATTTTTAAGGGGACCTATCTTATCTCTAACTTTTGTTCTATAATCCTGGAAAAAACTTTTTGGGTTAGTTTTTGAATCCCTAGCAACTTTAATTTCATAGTTACATTTAGCTTTTCTTATCCCCTTCTTAACGTCCCTCTTAATGTCAGTACACGGATTTATAAGATGAGCCTATTATTCATCCATTTTGGGTCATTTCTACTTTATCTAATTTCATTATACGGGATAAATGTTCTTTGGGCAGCCTGTATAGTGTTAAGAAAGCTGTCATATTGATACCTCTCTTCGTTACCCCCTCCACAGATGTTAAGAACATAACATAAGAACATAAGAAAGGAGGAACACTGCAGCAGGCCTGTTGGCCCATACTAGGCAGGTCCTTCACATTCCATCCCACTAACAAGATATTTGTTCAACCCAATCTTCAATGCTACCCAAGAAATAAGCTTTGATAATTCTATTTACTCATGTGCAATTCCCACTCAAATCCAACCCCTCTCACTCATGAATTTATCCAACCTAAATTTGAAACTACCCAAGGTCCTAGCTTCAATAACCCTACTAGGCAGACTGTTCCACTCATCAACTTTTTTTTTTAATTTTTTTTTTAATTTTGAAAAACAAAACAAAATACAAAACACATGACAAAGACAGAAACAGCATACAGAGTGGAAAATTGCTATGTTGCAGCACTAACTGTCCTGTGCTTGGCAATGTAACAACAAGAGGTCATCATTTTACCTACATAAGAACACATGCAAAAGCAAAACTATACAATGCACAAAATCAGAAATAAATATCACCCAATGATTAACATCCATGAATAGGAAAAGGATAACAAACCGGATGTATATAAAACCCCGAAGGGCATAAATCACAAAAAAGGCACACGAAAGAATATAAGTGACAATATGACAAAAGATACAAAAATAGTCCTGACCCGAGGGCTTAGCACTTACACGTCTGTATTGTACAGACGGCAACCAGAAGAAACTTTAGTACATTACAAAATTATAAGACAATATAAAATGCAACAATGAAACAATATAATAATAATGACAAACTGCGCCGTCCCCTACAAATCTACACACACTGTTGACCATTAAGTATTGATTATTAAGTTACACAGTAAACATACCAATTCACAAGTATATAAATACATAATACCACAATACTTTTACACACATCTCCAAAACAGAAACATTTGTATACAAGACAAGAACACAGGTAAAGGAATGAAAACATTGCCAAGGATGCAGTTTAATATAGCTAAGGAAAGAGCATCCTGCACAATAAAGTAAATTAATATTTACACAAACACAAACTAACAAAGGTAGACAGTTTACAACACAAAACCAACCTAACTATAACTGCCTTCCTTAAAGGTAAGACACAATGTTGAAACATATGAGAAACCCACCTCAGGAAACCCACCTCAGGAAACCCACCTCAGGAAACCCACCTCAGGAAACCCACCTCAGGAAACCCACCTCAGGAAACCCACCTCAGGAAACCCACCTCAGGAAACCCACCTCAGGGGAAACCCACCTCAGGAAACCACCTCAGGAAACCCACCTCAGGAAACCCACCTCAGGAAACCCACCTCAGGAAACCCACCTCAGGAAACCCACCTCAGGAAACCCACCTCAGGAAACCCACCTCAGGAAACCCACCTCAGGAAACCCACCTCAGGAAACCCACCTCAGGAAACCCACCTCAGGAAACCCACCTCAGGAAACCCACCTCAGGAAACCCGCCTCAGGAAACCCACCTCAGGAAACCCACCTCAGGAAACACACCTCAGGAAACCCACCTCAGGAAACACACCTCAGGAAACCCACCTCAGGAAACCCACCTCAGGAAACCACCTCAGGAAACCCACCTCAGGAAACCCACCTCAGGAAACCACCTCAGGAAACCCATCTCAGGAAACACACCTCAGGAAACACACCTCAGGAACACCAGAAACCACCTCAGGAAACCCACCTCAGGAAACCCACCTCAGGAAACACACCTCAGGAAACCCACCTCAGGAAACCCACCTCAGGAAACACACCTCAGGAAACACACCTCAGGAAACCCACCTCAGGAAACCCACCTCAGGAAACCCACCTCAGGAAACCCACCTCAGGAAACCCACCTCAGGAAACCCACCTCAGGAAACACACCTCAGGAAACCCACCTCAGGAAACACACCTCAGGAAACCCACCTCAGGAAACCCACCTCAGGAAACACACCTCAGGAAACCCACCTCAGGAAACACACCTCAGGAAACACACCTCAGGAAACACACCTCAGGAAACACACCTCAGGAAACACACCTCAGGAAACACACCTCAGGAAACACACCTCAGGAAACCCACCTCAGGAAACACACCTCAGGAAACCCACCTCAGGAAACCCACCTCAGGAAACACACCTCAGGAAACACACCTCAGGAAACCCACCTCAGGAAACACCCTAAGCGTTACATACATCATAATGGAAAACGTTTCATACCCAAGTGGGTTAAAATATAAGAACCACATACAAACACACCATAATGGGAACTTGCTACACCTATAACTATACATCACCAGTCCAGTAGGTTATGAAGAAAAGCCCCCATGGTTACCCCTGACACCTATGCTCCATAGGGGTTCCACCCCCCCTCTCCATCTCCCATCATACCACACACACCTCGCATTCCTCAGTCATGTGTCATACGCCGGCAGTCCACTGTCACCCCCTCCCTCCCCTTCATTCATACGCCTTTCCCCACCATGTATACACCCCCTCCCTGTTGCCAGCCAGTCCTTTTAAACCCTCCCTCACAGCTCTAGTAAACTACCCACCGCTAACTCCCTATAACCCACAGAAAAAGCTGAATCCCACCGCCGACCATAAAGATCCCTATTTCTACATTTTGTCCTATAAAACACAACAGCCAAAGCCTTGACTCTACACTCCCCCGACACCCCCCTCATTCCCCATGACACATACAAGTAGTCTGCCACCAGGTACAAGACCGCCTGTCTCACCTCCCTCCCACCCTCCTACATCAAAGCTTAAAGCCCGCAATGTTGAAAGCCCTCTCCCCCCACCCTGCTTGACACCTTTCCAAACCATTCACGCACTACTCTCAATAAAGGACAAAAATATGCAGCATGATACGCCGTATCCTCCTCCCCGCATCTATCGCATCTGCATCTATCGCACAGCCCTCCCTCCCCTATCCCCATGCGGAACAAAATTGCCTTCGATGCAACGATCCCCATTAGAAACCTATACACAAATTCAGGTACTCTGTTTAAGCCACAACTTTCTTAATCCTTTCCATATACCCATCCAATCATACACTGGGTATATCGCTGCCCCATGCAGCACCTCCCCTCTCACCCCTCCCCTGCCCAGGAGACTCACGGAGATCCTCCTCGGTTCCCTAACGACCATGATTCGCCTCAACATTCCTTCACACTCCCTCAGATCATACCCCTTCCAC
>WNWK01054250.1:0-11614 GCA_009830355.1 Cherax destructor
ACATTATTTCTTAAGGAAGTAAATTCGTTCGGTAATGGCACTTGAGCACCATTCTGGAAAGAATTTTCGGCAAAAACCGAGGGTCCACTGTATCAGTATTGTTCACATGGAGGAAATCAGCGAGCATAGGGCTTGTATACCAGTTGTCTGTGTACAATGTATGACCCTTGCCAAGGTATGGATCCATCATCTTGCGAACAACATCACCAGAAATGCCCAACATGCGCCTGGTATCGTCGAGTGTATTTTTCCCTGTGTAGATAATGACATCCAACACAATACCAGTCTCACAGTCACACATAACAGAGTTTTATACCAAAGCTATTACATTTGCTTGGTATATATTGTTTGAATGACAGTCGTCCCTTGAACAGAATCAAGTAGGCAGTGATTTTTTTGCTTCAGATACATAATTCCCGGATTTTGTATAGGAGGTCATTTCTGTTGGGCGTATTCCTGTCTGAGAAGTGCAACATTCATAGCAACAGAGTGAATCTGTTGCAGGGAAGGAGGTCACGGAAGACTGTAGTACAATGGAGCCTCGGTTTTCGTCAGTTCTAGAAAGTCTGACGAAAACTGAATTCAATGAAAACTGAAGCAATATTTCCCATAAGAAATAATGTAAATCCAATTAATCCGTTCCAGTCACCCAAAGGTATTAACAAAAAATACATTTTATAGAGAATAACTATAGTTTTACATACAGAAAACAATGAGAAATAAATATAAAGGACTAATGAAATGGATAAATGAACATATAATATCACTTTTACCTTTATTGAAGACTCTTGTTGGCGTATTGAAGACAGCGAGGAGGGGAGAGGGAGAAGAAGTTATTGGTTGGAAGGGGAATCCCCCTCCATAAGGACTTCAGGTATCAAGTCCCTATCTGGGGTTACTTCCTTTCTTTGTCTTTTACTGGCACTGGACCCCTATCGCACAAAAAATCTGTCCAGAGAGGTCTGTTTCTGGCGTCTCTTTAAGATTTGTCTAAAATGGGACAAGGCATTGTCATTGAACATGTTGCTGACACGGCTTGCAACAGCTTTGTTAGGGTGATATTTGTAACTCACTCCACTTTGCACACATGTCCTTAATCACTGAAGAAGGCACATTCTCCTCTCTCTCTTCCTCCTCTTGAATTCTATCATGTTTCTCACCTTCTTTATCAAAGGGCTGGCACTCAGAACTTTCTTTGGCCCCTTGGTGGCTTATTTAGCAGTCGCACTCAATAAACAAGCACAAAAAACAATGGATTTTTATGAAATGTTTTGGATGAACGCTCAGGGTAATGCTCACTCGACGAGAAACAAAGCCAGACTGACTCAGAACGTGTGGGATGCTTTGTGTGGGCGTGGGCAGGCGCACACATTTGGTACGGCGTACCAACGAAAACTGAGGTGATGAATAAAAACTGAGACAAAATTTTGATGAAAAAAGTTATTGAAATCCGAATTCAACGAAAACCAGGGCAAACAAAAACTGAGGTTCCACTGTACTAATGATGTAGTCTGTGGACCAGTAGTGTGCTATATTGTTCTTATATGTATGTGGCATAAGCATGACAGTGCCAAGGAATAAATACATTTCAGCCACAGTTGTATCTTTCCACCTGCGCAACCGTAACGATTCTGCAACCTCTGTGTTGTCCATTGTATAGCAGTAGTAACTCTTAGTCTGGGTGACAATCAAGTTCATTACAGGCTCATCAAAGTATAGTTGGAAATAGTCTAACTCTGTAGACTCATTTGTGATGGGACATTCTGGCACGACGCCACTTCCACTGGCATCAAAATTACAACGATGTGGCACGAATGGTTTACTTTCTGTCCCATTCCATTCACGGTCTGGTGGTGCAGGGTGGACCTGTGGCATGGGGAGTGGGGGAGCAGGAGGAGGGACGAGAGTGGAGGCAGCACATGATTGAGAGGGTGCCGGGCGGTCCTTTGTCTGCCCACTCACCGCGCCACGAGGTCCAGGCACCGTACCACCCACCTCCTCTTCCTCCATCCCAGCATATTCTCCTTCATGATCACTATCACTATCAGTGGCTGGAGTTTTGGATTGTGACCTCCCACGACCCTTGCAGACTGCATATGGCACACTGCCTGAACGTAGGCGGCGACGCCTGAAAGTACGTTTCACTGGGGAATAATGAATATCACTTTCACTTGACGAATCCTCTATGGGCATAAAATTGATTTCATCATCGTCACTTATATCACTTTCACTATCGTCAACACCAAAACCACAGGAAAATGATAATTTCCTCTTGTGTAGTTGCCTTTGGGTAGGAACACTAGCCACCCCAGAGGTGTTGGGCTGAGGGTATGTTGTGGCCACACTGGCCACCCCAGAAGTGCAGGGCTGAGGGTCTGGTATGGCCACACTGGCCAAACCAGAGGTGATGGGCTGAGGGTCATCTGGGTTATCATCAACATTTCCACTAATTCCTTGATCACTAGTGGCCATATCAGTGTCAAATCCACTAAACTTGCGTTCTGTATCACTTTCCTAGAATAAGAAAGTGCTAATACGCTGAGGCATGAGTGAATCACGGGGGTTTGCCATGATGTTGACCCAAGATGGAGCTGAAACTAACTGGTGGTACCATGCGGTACCGCTGTGTGTCCGATTTTTTGATACTGCACACACTGAGTGTGCAGACCCATTCTCTTATGTCTAGGCTGCTCAAGCCTATCGCGCCAAATTTGAAGGCAAGAAAAATAAAATGTACATAGATCTACGTTTGGAGCACTAGCGGTGCAAACATAGATCTACATTTGAACAGTTTAAGGGTTAAGAAATACAAGATTACTTTTGTCTTGTGTTATATTAAGAAATATGTACAAGATTACCTTTGTCCACTGTTATACAGTGGAACCCCGGTTAACGAAAAAAATTCATTGCAGAAGCCTGCTCAAGTGCCATTACCGAACGAATTTACTTCCTTAAGGAAAAATGTCATTTAGGTTAGTCTATTTCAGACCCCCAAAAATACACTTCCACAAGCACTTACAATATTATACTTACATAATTGCATGATTTCCGGGGTGTTTGTTAACCGGGGTTCCACTGTATTAAGAAATGCAAGATTACCTTTGTCTTGTGTTATATTAAGAAATACAAGATTATCTTTGTCTTGTGTTATATTAAGAAATACAAGATTATCTTTGTCTTGTGTTATACAGTGGTACCTCGAGTTATGAGCTTAATTCGTTCCAGACGGCTATTCAAGTGCCGATACCGAAGGAATTTGTTCCCATAAGAAATAATGAAAATTAGATTAATCCGTTTCAGACCCCCAAAAATACACTTACAAAAGCACCTACAAAAATACACTTACATAATTGTTTGAGTTGGGAGCTGCTCGTAAGTAGAGGTACCACTGTATTAAGAAATACATACAAGATTATCTTTGTCTTGTGTTATATTAAGAAATACAAGATTATCTTTGTCTTGTGTTATACTATTAAGAAATACAAGATGAACTGTAGCTCAATATGTAGTGCACTCAGCTCACACATTGAGGTCCGTGGATCGATCATCGGTATGGGTGGAAACATTTGGGGTGTTTCCTTAAGATACCTGCTGTCCCTGTTCACCTAATAGTGAGTAGGTACCTGGGTGTTAGCTGACTGATGTAGGTTACATCCTGGAAACAAAACCTAATTTCCCTTAACCCTTTCGGGGTCGGTGCCGTACTAGTACGTTTTACGAGCAGGGGTTGGTGTCGTACTAGTACGCCCAAATTCTAGCGGCCTCAATTTAAGCAGAAAACGTCTGGTATTCATACATATGAAAGAATGGGTCTGCGTGGTCAGTGTGCGCAGTATAAAAAAAATCCTGCAGTACACACTGCATAATGAGAAAAAAAAACTGACCGTTTTTTTTCGATTAAAACATCGAGTTTGCTCGATTTTCGTATGGTATTTATTGATGTATTCTCATTTTCTTGGTCTCATTTGATAGAATGGAAGATATATTACAGAAATAGAGATGATTTTGATTGGTATGACAATGACAAGTACCTTGAAATTGAGCTCAAAGTAGCGAAAATGTTCGATTTTTGACGATGTTCAAGAGTAAACAAATCACACCATGTGTCCAATACACATCAACTGGCGAGTCTTATATTCATGCACAAGTGCTCTGATATTATTTATACCATTTTTACAATGATGCAGTTGTATACATAACAGTAAATCTTCTATTTTTGTGTGAGAATAAAAATTCAAAATGGAAAGCAAAAGTAATGGAACAGGGGCCTGGAGACGTGGCTAATGAACAGAGAACATATTATTTTAGTGCCAGGAATGTCTGCCTTGTTTACTCTGGATCTTATTTTGAAATTGGCATCGTTTGAAATTTGTGTGAAATTGGAAAATTGCCATTTTCTGACCACTATTTTGGGTAGATGAAATTGGTAAATAGGCAGTTTCTTGTACTCAATCGATAGAAGAAATGGATTTCTAGCGAAATAGCTATAATTTTAGGAGACTGACACATTGGAATTTGTTGAAAATAGGGCTCGAAGTGGGTGAAATCGCCAATGCGTCAGTGTCATAGATACCGCGAACTTCGCGACAGAATAATTCCGTTAGTTTTCGATCAAATTTCATAATTTTGGTGGCGTTATGATCAGAAAAAGATTCTCTATCATTTCATAAGAAAAACTTAATTTTTTTTTCCCAACAATTTTTCGACCCCAGGAACACGTTTCCGAGAAGGCCTGTCGACCCCCAAAGGGTTAAATGCTCTGTTGTCTTTGTAGTATGTCATTGATGTCAGCTATGGTCTGTATAAGTTGTATCATGTACTTGTAGAAATAAAGATTATTATTATTACAAGATCATCCATGGAGGCAAAGAAGGGAATGTACGAAAGTATAGTGGTACCAACACTCTTATATGGGTGTGAAGCATGGGTTGCAAATGCTGCAGCGAGGAGGAGGCTGGAGGCAGTGGAGATGTCCTGTCTAAGGGCAATGTGTGGTGTAAATATTATGCAGAAAATTCGCAATGTGGAAATTAGGAGAAGGTGTGGAGTTACTAAAAGTATTTGTCAGAGGGCTGAAGAGGGGTTGTTGAGGTGCTTTGGTCATTTAGAGAGAATGGATCAAAGTAGAATGACTTGGAGAGCGTATAAATCTGTAGGGGAAGGAAGGCGGGGTAGGAGTCGTCCTAGAAAAGGTTGGAGGAAGGGGTAAAGGAGGTTTTGTGGGCGAGGGGCTTGGACTTCCAGCAAGCATGTGTGAGCGTGTTAGATAGGAGTGAATGGAGACGAATGGTTTTTGGGACATGACGATCTGTGTGAGCAGGATAACATTTTGTGAAGGGATTCAGGGAAACCAGTTAATTGATTTAGTTGGACTTGAGTCCTGGAAATGGGAAGTACAATGCCTGCACTTTAAAGGAGGGGTCTGGGATAGTGACAGCTGGGAGGGACTATTCTCAGCTGTCGTATCTGAGCTCCTCTGCAAAGACAGTGATTATGTATGAGTGTGGTGAAAGTGTTGAATGATGATGAAAGTATTTTCTTTTTTGGGATTTTCTTTCTTTTTTGGTCACCCTGCCTCGGTGGGAGACGACCGACTTGTTGAAAAAAAAAAAAAAAAATCTGTGTCTTGTATTATCTTGAGAAATTCTAGATTATTTCTGACATGCACTTTAAATTTCTTTTAGAGTCATTCCACAGTATGTTTCTTCTATGTTTTTCCAAAATGCTGTATATTTCTTCTAGGTCATTCCACGGTACAGTAAACCTTTTCTTAATGCCAGGATATGCTCCTGAAAATTGGTGCCTTATATGAAATGGCGGTATATGAAGTGAAAAATTGGATTTTGTTCCAGGGACCTCCAAATTTGCCAAACAACTTTTTTCTAAATTTCCTGTAAGGTATGAATTAATACAGTTTATCTTGCCTTACACTTTAGTTGTGATTGCTTGTTGACGTGAAAGTGTGTGGAGAGGGTTAATGTGGACCTACTGGGCCGTGATTGATGGTGGGATTTTTTTTTGTGTTGATGTGGCTGCAGAGTTGTTGGTGCTTTATACCTGGAGTATATCTGGAGAGGATTTCGGGGGTCAACGCCCCCCACGGCTCAGTCTGAGACCAGGCCTTGTGGTGGATCAGAATCTGATCAACCAGGCTGTTACTGATGGGGGCACGCAAACTGACGTACAAACCACAGCCCGGCTGGTCAGGTACTGACTTAAGGTGCCTATCCAGTGCCTTCTTGAAGACAGCCAGGGGTCTATTGGTAATCCTCTTTATGTATGCTGGGAGGCAGTTGAACAGTCTTGGACCCCTGACACTTATTTTGTTGTCTCTCAGTGTATTCATGCCACCCCTACTTTTCATTGGGGGAACGTTGCATCTCCTGCCGAGTTTTTTGTTTTCATAGGGAGTGATTTTCGTGTGCAAGTTTGGTACTAATCTCTCTAGGATTTTCCATGTGTATGTTATCATGTATCTCTCTCACCTACATTCCAGGGAATACAAATCAAGGGAGTTTAACCATTCCCAGTAATTTAGGTGCTTTATTGCACTTATGTGTGCCATGAAAGTTCTTTGTACACTCTTCAAGTCAGCAATTTCGCCTGCCTTGAGAGGGCAGTTAATGTACAGCAGTATTCCAGCCTAGAGAGAACAAGCTATTTGAAGAGAATCATCATGGGCTTTGCGTCCCTAGAAGATGCGGTAGATACATTGTTGTGGTCTTTGAAGGTGAGATCCTCTGCCATTATCACTCCCAGGTCCTACAACCAGGTTCTTATGGTTGTACTGGAGTTTCGACATATTCTGTAATGTATTTCTGGTCTGCTTTTCCCTGCAGTATTGGCCTCCTTGACATTCTTTTAACCAGGTCACAATCTGCACTCTTCATTAAACTAACCTTTTCTTCTCATTGTCTCTAATTGTACAGATAGTTGTTTCTCTGCACCACCTCGAAGCATATCTAAAATTAACACTTTCTTAAGTACAGTCAGGATTCTTGCTTATTCTTCTTAGCACCTCCAGCATCACTTATATTCCTTTTGGGGGCCATGGTTTGTAGCCAAAGATAAGCTGGGGAGATGAAAAGATCTGGGAATAAAGACAGTATAGCAGAGAATTCTTTTAATACAACATTTCAACCAAAGCTGGGCTTTATCAAGTACATAGAAATGAGCAAATACACCATCTTACAAATTCAAATGAGAACAATGAGGTCAGGCTCAGAAAAAAGACAGGTCACACATAAGATCATTCATTTGTGAGAGCAGATCACAAATGAGGTCATTAAATTGAGAGATCAAGAAGTGTGGTGAGGTCATGTATTGGTGGTTGCAGGAGGTGGATACAGGGTGACAAGTTTATTATGTTTATCACATATATGAATCGTGGAGAATTTGGGCAATAGGTCCAGCCATCATGTATATTCCACTGTTTTACTTGAGTGGTTTTGGAGAGGTGGATTACTACTGGTTCCAAAATTCTGCGTCTGGCCTGTCATTCTCATGGTGTAACAGCTGTGCTCTTTCCCACCAAAACTGAAGATAATGGAATCAGTTTTAAATAATAAGTCATACTTTCAAAATTGTACCAGTTGTTCATTAGCTACCTTTCTTAATGCATATGATTGTAGTTCTTCTTCTTTCAACAAATCGACCGCTTCCCACCAAGGCGGGGTGGCCCAAAGAGAAAAACAAAAGTTTCTCTTTTTAACTTTAGTAATGTATACAGGAGAAGGGGTTACTAGCCCCTTGCTCCCGGCATTTTAGTCGACTCTTACGACACGCATGGCTTACGGAGGAAGAATTCTGTTCCACTTCCCCATGGAGATAAGCGGAAATAAGAACAAGAACTAGTAAGAAAATAGAAGAAAACCCAGAGGGGTGTGTATATATATGCTTGTACATGAATGTGTAATGTGACCTAAGTGAAATCTTGCATGTTTATGAGACAGAAAAAAGACACCAGCAATCCTACCATCATGTAAAACAATTACAGGCTTCCGTTTTACACTCATTTGGCAAGACGGTAGTACCTCCCTGGGCGGTTGCTGTCTACCACCCTACTACCTAGGATGATTGTAGTTAACTGCATTAAAACTCTTACTTAATAGTCTGTGTCTAAATTTTAAGTAACTTTTAAGCATTAGGATTAGTTCACCCAAAATACATTGCACACTAGTGGCTTTCTTTTGTGCATACCAGTGTTTTATTATATATAAACTACATTATTTGTACTGCAAACAAAAATAATAATTGTATTGTAATAAAGGTTGTGATGGACTACACATGTGTTGTTGGTTTTTTTTCCTCCTGCAGGCATATTTATGTTCCTGAAGGCGTGTCTGAAGGTTTGGCCTCTTTCCCCTCAACCCTTAGGCCCTACTTGGTTCAGAGGGAATTTTTTTTTTTTTAGTGCATAGTCCCAGATTTTGCATGAAACTTGATGCTTTAATGCCCCTGCAGTGTATTAGTAATGCTTTTTCTAATTCTGTTGCTTTGTGACATAATTTAAAACTTTAATATGTGCTTAAAACTGTACTGTTGTAACAATGTAAATTGTACTGTTATTTGTTTTTTGCTACCTCACTACTATAAATCTTATTAATTATTAAATTTTTGCTACCTCACTTTAGTAATAAGGTAAAATAATGAATAATTAAAATTTAACTTTCTATAAGCTATGTCTAGTTTTAAGTTGTGTGTAAGCTGGTATTAGTCTGACCGAAATGCTCAGACATGTTAATGGCTTTCTTTGTACTTAACAACATTTTATAAAATGTAATCACACATTGTAATATGTACATTTGCAAAGAAATTAAAATTGTAAGAAAGCAAAAATGTGACAGTACAGTAGACCCTTCATATTAAGGACTAATTAGGGAAGTTGGTGGCCAGTAATAGCAGTTGTGGTGGGTAGAGTAGAGATTATTTTGCTGTAATTGTAACATTAATGAACAATTCTGTAACCAATGGATTTTGTCCATTGTTTTGAAATCTGTTCACCCAGTGGCTTATGTTTCACATTACTTGAGTCCGTTAAAAGGAGGTCCACAAATTGGAGGGTTTACTTTAGGAATATAGTTTGGTATATGGAGATACAGTGGTACCCTGAGTTTCGTACAGCTCCCAACTCGAACAATTATGTAAATTTATTATTGTAAGTGCTTTTGTAAGTGTATTTTTGGGGGGTCTGAAATGGACTAATCTAATTTACATTATTCCTTATGGGAACTAATTCGTTCGGTAACGGCACTCGAACAGCCTTCTGGAACGAATTATGTACGAAACTCGGGGTACCACTGTATATGTGCTGTTGGGATTAAGGACCAAAATAGCTTAAACTGTACTAAACCAGGAAGAGCAAGTGTGTGTGTGCCTAGAGCTCAGTAACTACAGTAGTTTCTTTATAGGCTCATGTAGAGTTGCCAGGGAGCTCATTGTTCAGTCATCATTTTTGATGTTGCCAGAAGTTGGGTAAGTTGCACAGTGTATGTGAATGGTAGACAATATCGACAAGTTGAAGAATTAAACACCTTTGCAAAATCTGGGAATCTTTAATTTGTAGATGTTTCACCATCCAGTGGCTTTATCAATACAATACAAGGACATAATGTGAAGACTGTAGAAGTGTACACAAAAGACGAGGTAATCAGTCCCTTCAGCCTAGAATCAGATTCTTCATGATTATGGTGTTCATCACCTACTCCTAGGCTGAGGGTATTGATTACCTCATCTTTTGTATATATTTCTAGTCTTCATATTATGTCCTTGTATTGTATTGATAAAGTCACTGGATGGCAAAACATCTACAAATTACAGCTACCCAGAGTTGCACATGTGTTTAATTCTTCAAGTTGCACATTATTGTTTTAAAAATTTGCTGTACTACTTTATTTAGTACATAACTTTTTGGGAGTTTAAATTGTTTAAAACATACAGTCATGCGCCGCATAACCATGCTTCGGTCAACGACAGATTGCATATACAGTGGACCCCCCGAATATTGTAGTCGTTGGATTTCGTAATATTCAATAATTGTAACGTTTTTTTTGTCAAAATATTGGCTCGGTGATCGTCATTTAGCTCGGTAATAGTCATTCATCCCAAATGTGTACGAGTGGCCCCACACACCATTCACAGTCAGTCTGGCATTGTTTATCAGCGAGTGACTGTCACTCCACACGTTCATACGATACATTTCATAATACAGTGGACCCCCGCTATTCAAACACTCCAAAACTCACCCTTTTATCTAAGTTTATTTTTGTAAGTGCTTTTATAAGTGTATTTTTGGGGGTCTGAAATGGACTAATCTACTTACATTATTCCTTATGGGAATAAATTCGTTTGGTAACAGCACTTGAACAGCATTCTGGAATGAGGGTGAGTTTTGGAGTGTTCGAATAGTGGGGGTCCACTGTATTCCATTCTTTTTAGTGCTTGCAACTGCTAAATAAGCCACCATGGGCCCAAAGAAAGCTCCTAGTGCCAGCCCTTTGGTAAAGGGCTGAGAGAGAGGGGAGAATGTGCCTTCAGTGATTCTACGATATGTTATGATACTAAAGCAGCAGGAGTCGATAAAGGCTATAGCGCCAACCAGCGATAAAGTGTAGCATTAACAGTGTAGCAAGTAAGTTAAGCGATTAATCGATAGAAAAAGGACAGCACGAAACTAATTCCTCCAATGTTGTTGGAGGTATAGGGCGACTGACAACACCGCCGCCTCTGCTGCCGCCATCACCACCACTATGTAAGGCTTATCTTTCAGTGGCCCTTATATGTACACCCAACAACAAAACACAACACCACTCGTCACATACGTAATGACATATTTTATTCATTTTAGAGTGTATAATATGTTTCTATGTGAGGTGATAATCAATTAGGGTCATATTGAAGGACTATCTTGTCCTGTCTCCAAACACACTCCCCTGCCGCCGCCACAATTCCTAACATACGCCAGAAACAGACCTCTGGAACACTTTTTTGAGCAACAGGGGTTCAGTGACTCTCAAGCTGGTCCTAGTGGCATTATAATAATAATAAATAATAAATTTTTATTTCATTGCAAGTTTACATCGAGATTTTGTTATTACAAACATGAACTGAAGTGCAAAGAGAGCCACTAGCATGCCATGGCATTAAGGGCAGATTAATCTAATGGCTTATAGACTACTTAATACTAGAGAAGTTGATTGAGTTTGTTTTAGTTAAACATTAGCTTATAACAGTTAATAAATGTACTCAAATTACAATCTGTGGATAATACATTGTGACAAGTGTTTTGTAGGATGGTTACATCAATAGTAAATATTGAAATTATATTATAGGAAAATAACAGTGAGCATTGTTGAAAGTAATTTACAGTATGAGTATTTAGTTTAGGATGAGTAGGTGGTTTTTGAGAAGAGTTTTAAATTCATGTTCAGACCAGGTTATTTTAGTATTTACTGGTAATAAATTTCAGATTTTGGGGCTCTTTATGTGCATAGAATTTTTACACAGGGTGATATGGACACGGGGTATATCAAAAAGTGATCTGTGTCTTGTGTTTTGGTCATGGGTCCTATTAAAGTTGGTGAGGAGAATTTTGACCGGATGGTTTATATTAGAG
>WNWK01054251.1:0-11614 GCA_009830355.1 Cherax destructor
AATAGGCCTGATGCGTGCTCCTTCCTTAAGTTGATGTGACCTGGACCTGACTAGATTGGATCAGTTGTTTAAGCCGGTAGGTGACTTGGACCTGCCTCGCACGGGCCAGTAGGCCTGTTACAGTGTTCCTTCTTCCTTATGTTCATATATTTTGTCGGTATTGTACGCCATTTATGTGCAACTTGTTAGACACTGCAACATCATGAAATCTTGGTACAGAGGACATCTACACAACCTTCTTGCTTACTACTGGCCCATTCACTGGGAATAACTTACTTCCTCTGGTGAATCCCGCCTACCAGTGACAATGCCTTCGTCTCTGTACATTCTTCACCTGACGCCAGTATATAAGCGCCAAGCTCCAGGGGCAGGCTTCTGCCCTCAGGACCTTGGAAAATGGCACCCCGCAGGGCGGAGTCCTCAGCCCGACTCTCATTCAACGCTGATGCATGAGCTGGTCAGCTGACGTTCTCGGCAGGCACCCGACTTCTCAGCTACGCCGATGACCTCGCACTCATTGTCACCGAGAAGCCCGGACTGTTGAGCAGAGCCCAACGCGACCTCAGCCTGCTAGATGCCACCTGCCGTCGCCTTGGCCTCAAGATCTCGGCGGACAAGTCCAAGACCATGGTTTTTCGTGCCAAGGTGCCTGACGCCAGGCTGAAGATCTCAGACATTAATCTGGACTGGGTCAGCAGCTACCAGTATTTGGGTATATACATCGACAGCCGACTCTCCTTCCGCAAGCAGGCAGAGTATGTCAGGGAGCGTGCCATGCAACGTGTCACGGCCATGTGTGCCATGGGCAATCCTAGGACTGGTGCCAGCCACGATATTCTCCAGATGTTCTACGTGCAGGCGGTGCGCTCGCTAGTCGACTATGGTGCAATCACCCTGGCCCATGGTCATCCCTCATGCCTCAAGCGCCTCAGCGTTGTACAAAATGCTGTGGCTCGGGTCATGCTGGGGGCCCAGGGCTGGACCAACACATTGACTCTGAACAGAGAGGCCCAACTGCAGCCCCTAAGTGACAGGATTGCCCTCGTTGCCACCAGGAGGGTGTCCAAACATGTCCAGCTACCGGGCGGTGAGCGCCTGCTGAGAGACCTCCTTGACCATCAGCGAGGCGACTTCGCAGGGGGCCGTGTCCGACTATGGTTGTGGTCGGCTGCGGAAGTGACAAAGGAGCTCCTGCCCATGCCGCTCCTCGAGGACAAGGGGTGCGACCGGCCAGTCAATGGGTACACCGTGCAACCGCCCTGGGCACCGGAACCTGTCGTAACCCAACTTGCAAACCTGCCAGCCAGCAAGCGTCGCTGTCCACAGTGCGTGCTGCAGCGGTGGGCAGCTGCAAGCATCACTGCAGCGGAGCATCCCGGGTGTGCAGTGTACTACACTTATGGCTCAAGAGACCCCGAGGCCGGCCGCACGGGTGCCGGGATACATCACTCCTCCCTAATGGCCGGCTGGCGCCTCCCAGACCACTGCAGCTTCCTACAGGCATAACTCCACGCCATCCAGAGGGCCATCCAACATGCGCTCCTGGAACACCACCAACCTCCAGTCATCCACGTCGACTCCAGGGCGGCGATACAGGCCATCATGCATAGGGAGCCCAGGGATAACATCCGGCTCCTCACCACCATCAGAAGAGACCTACATTCACTTGACGAGCAGGGCCGGCAAGCAACAATCAATTGGATACCAAGCCACATCGACCTTGCTGGGAATGATGCGGTGGATGGGGCGGCTAAGTCTGCCACACTTGCGGCCCAACCTGGTATGACAGAGCGACACGTAGGGAGCCCCCACCAAACATGAGGAAACTGAACAGGGAGCTGCAAATCAGCGTCCACCGCCTGCGCCTCGGCTACCCTACTGCAAAGCGCCTCATTGAACGCATGAGTGAGGAGTTTTGCCGCCACTGCAACTGGATGGTCCCAACGCCTCTAGTTCACTACATGCTTGACTGTCCTGCGACGACGTCCATCCGCCGCAGGCACTTCCCGATGGCACCTGGGGATCTGACCCGCGAGGACAAAGCAGCCCGGCTAGTTTACCTGGCCACCCATGACTTGGAGACACTGCTCCCAGTCCTAGTCACCCACCCGCCCCCTCGATGACGACGCCGGAGAACCCCGACAACGACCAAGACTACCCACTACAGCTATTCTTTCTCTCACTTCCTGCTTTCTTATCCCCCCCTCCTTCTTCTTCCTATGTAGGTAGAACCACAGCCTGATGCCTAGCTTCCACCCATGTCAAGACACGTCTGCTGGGACTACAAGAGTCCGAAGTACCAAGATCTGCTGATGAAGACGCCTGCTGATGAAGATGCGACTTCAGAAGACACTCCCCATCATGGGGAGCCACAGCAAGAGAAAGAAGAAGTCAACCCCCACCCGGGGGGCCCCAAGAAAGAAGAAGATGACCGACACCCTCTACCCAGGGAGCCAATGCCGGGTCACCATTTGGAGAAGACCCGGGCCGGATGTACCGGCGAACCTACAACAACAACAACGACTGTGCTCAACACACATTCACCCACTTCTGTCAGACGTCAGATGTTCAACACACCTCCAGATAATCTCCTGACTCGTTCTCGCAATCGGGCTGCTGCCTAAGTGCCAGGAATGGCTCAATGTACCGTTTACAGCCCTTGTCATAGTGCTGCCCCCGCCATAGGGCTGTAAACGGTACTTCACTTGACAAGAAGACGGCTAACAGTGCATTTGTCATAGGGCTGTAAATGGTACTTCACTTGACTTGAATACTTACCGTGCCCTTGCCATAGGGCTGTAAACAGTATATCACATCTGACACTCCTTCGGGAGCCACTGCCGGGTCACCACCTGGAGGAGACCCGGGCCAGGATCCGTCCTGGCAAATCTACTGGAAAATGAACATGACTGTGCTTCAGTTCCTTCAAGACGTGTCACTGTGCAGTAAGTGCCTCCTGCAATGTGTCACTGTGCAGTAAGTGCCTCCTGCAATGTGTCACTGTGCAGTAAGTGCCTCCTTCAATGTGTCACTGTGCAGTAAGTGCCTCCTGCAACGTGATACTGTGCAGTAAATGCCTACTGCAACAAAGTCCTAGACTGTCACCCTACTCGGAACATTGTCACATGCAGCACTCTCCACCTGACCCAGCACTCTCCACCTGACCCAGCACTCTCCACCTGACCCAGCACTCTCCACCTGACCCAGCACTCTCCACCTGACCCAGCACTCTCCACCTGACCCAGCACTCTCACCTGACCCAGCACTCTCCACCTGACCCACCTCCACCTGACCCAGCACTCTCCACCTGACCCAGCACTCTCCACCTGACCCAGCACTCTCCACCTGACCCAGCACTCTCCACCTGACCCAGCACTCTCTACCTGACCCAGCACTCTCCACCTGACCCAGCACTCTCCACCTGACCCAGCACTCTCCACCTGACCCAGCACTCTCCACCTGACCCAGCACTCTCCACCTGACCCAGCACTCTCCACCTGACCCAGCACTCTCCACCTGACCCAGCACTCTCCACCTGACCCAGCACTCTCCACCTGACCCAGCACTCTCCACCTGACCTAGCACCTCCACCTGACCCAGCACTCTCCACCTGACCCAGCACTCTCCACCTGACCCAGCACTCTCCACCTGACCCAGCACTCTCACCTGACCCAGCACTCTCTACCTGACCCAGCACTCTCCACCTGACCCAGCACTCTCCACCTGACCCAGCACTCTCCACCTGACCCAGCACTCTTCACCTGACCCAGCACTCTCCACCTGACCCAGCACTCTCCACCTGACCCAGCACTCTCCACCTGACCCAGCACTCTCCACCTGACCCAGCACTCTCCACCTGACCCAGCACTCTCCACCTGACCTAGCACTCTCCACTTGACCCAGCACTCTCCACCTGACCCAGCACTCTCCACCTGACCCAGCACTCTCCACCTGACCCAGCACTCTCTACCTGACCCAGCACTCTCCACCTGACCCAGCACTCTCCACCTGACCCAGCACTCTCCACCTGACCCAGCACTCTCCACCTGACCCAGCACTCTCCACCTGACCCAGCACTCTCCACCTGACCCAGCACTCTCCACCTGACCCAGCACTCTCCACCTGACCCAGCACTCTCCACCTGACCCAGCACTCTCCACCTGACCTAGCACTCTCCACCTGACCCAGCACTCTCCACCTGACCCAGCACTCTCTACCTGACCCAGCACTCTCCACCTGACCTAGCACTCTCCACCTGACCCAGCACTCTCCACCTGACCCAGCACTCTCCACCTGACCCAGCACTCTCTACCTGACCCAGCACTCTCCACCTGACCCAGCACTCTCTACCTGACCCAGCACTCTCCACCTGACCCAGCACTCTCTACCTGACCCAGCACTCTCCACCTGACCCAGCACTCTCTACCTGACCCAGCACTCTCCACCTGACCCAGCACTCTCTACCTGACCCAGCACTCTCCACCTGACCCAGCACTCTCTACCTGACCCAGCACTCTCCACCTGACCCAGCACTCTCTACCTGACCCAGCACTCTCCACCTGACCCAGCACTCTCCACCTGACCCAGCACTCTCCACCTGACCCAGCACTCTCTACCTGACCCAGCACTCTTCACCTGACCCAGCACTCTCTACCTGACCCAGCACTCTCCACCTGACCCAGCACTCTCCACCTGACCCAGCACTCTCCACCTGACCCAGCACTCTCCACCTGACCCAGCACTCTCCACCTGACCCAGCACTCTCCACCTGACCCAGCACTCTCCACCTGACCCAGCACTCTCCACCTGACCCAGCACTCTCCACCTGACCCAGCACTCTCCACCTGACTCCATCTCATATATGCTCACGTACATTTCCCCCAGGTAGATGTGTTTGTGACTTGATAAAGCCCACTGTGGGCGAAACGTTGTCAATAAAGGATCACATTATACTGCTTATGTGTTTATATTTCCAACATACGGCGCTCTTCTCCAACTTCAAGGCTGAGGGACTGATTACCTCATCTTTGTTATATAATTCTACATTTTTCAGATTTATTATTTATTTTTTATTATTAACACATCGGCCGTTTTCCACCAAGGCAGGATGACCCGAAAAAGAAAAACTTTCATCATTATTCACTCCAACACTGTCTTGCCAGAGGTGCGCTTACACTACAGTTATAAAACTAACATTAACACCCCTCCTTCAGAGTGTTGGCACTGTACTTCCCATCTCCAGCCTGCCGGTTTCCCTGAAACCCTTCATAAATGTTACCTTGCTCACACTCCAACAGCACGTCAAGTCCTAAAAACCATTTGTATCCATTTGTTCCTATCTAACACGCTCACGCATGCTTGCTGGAAGTCAAAGCCCCTCGCACACAAAACCTCCTTTACCCCCTCCCTCCAACCTTTCCTAGGCCTCCCCTCCACTACAGATTTATACACTCTCGAAGTCATTCTGTTTTGTTCCATCCTCTCTACATGTCTGAACCACCTCAACAACCCCTCCTCAGCCCTCTGGATAATAGTTTTGGTAATCCCGCACCTCCTCCTAATTTCCAAACTACGAATTCTCTGCATTATATTCACACCACACATTGCCCTCAGACATGACATCTCCACTGCCTCCAGCCTTCTCCTTGTTGCAACATTCACAACCCATGCTTCACACCCATATAGGAGTGTTGGTATAACTATACTCTCATACATTCCTCTCTTTGCTTCCATTGATAAAGTTCTTTGTCTCCACAGACTCCTCAGTGCACCACTCGCATTTTTCCCCTCGTCAATTCTATGATTCACCTCATCCTTTACAGACCCATCTGCTGACACGTCCACTCCCAAATTTTTCAGATTATGTCCTTGTATTGTATTGGTAAAGCCAATGATTGGCGAAATGTCTACACATAAAGAACATAAGAATGGAGGAACACTGCAGAATGCCTACTGGCCCATACAAGGCAGATCCTTATCAAAACCACCCCTTCCCAAAGCTACCCAAGAATTTACTCCTGTACCCACGACACCAGTCAAACCCAGCCCCTCCCGCTCTTCTTAAAGCTACCCAGGGTCCTAGCCTCGATTACCCTACGCGGAAGATTGTTCCACGCATCGACCACTGTTTTAAATAATAATAATAATAATAATAATATCTTTATTTACTACAAGTACATGTACATGGTATACAGGCCTAGCTGACATCAATGACATACTACTATATAGAAAGTCCCTTGTTATGCTGAGCATTTCGGGCAAATTAGGTCAGTGTCCTAGGATGCGACTCACACCAGTCGACTAACACCCAGTACTTATCTATGTCCTTTCTAAATGTAAATTTACTCAACTTAAATTCGTTATTCCTGGTTTTTACCCGAGTCGTATATTGTGTTACTGAAGTATCCCTACCATCACACCCACATTCACTTATACTAAAGGTAATCGATTAGTGGTCGCTCGCGCCAAGGGAATCCTAGATGAATTAGTCACATGTGCAACAAGTGGGCATCCACATGTTGCACATGTGTTTAATTGATCATCTTGTCGGTACTGAATACTAATGATATACAAGAGTATCACTGTTTGCCATAACTAAATCAAGCATGTTATTTTACCTGGTTCTGTAACAAACTGCTTTGGAGATAAATGGTATGGAAATAAATACCTGGAGAGGGTTCCGGGGGTCAACGCCCCCGGGGTCCGGTCTGTGACCAGGACTCATGGTGGATCAGGTCCTCATCAACCAGGCTGTTACTGTTGGCCGCACGCAAACCGACGTACGAACTACAGCCTGGCTGGTCAGGTACCGACTTTAGGTGCTTGTCCAGTGCCTGCTTGAAGACAGCCAGGGGTCTATTGGTAATCCCCCTTATGTATGCTGGGAGGCAGTTGAACAGTCTTGGGCCCTGACACTTATTGTGTTGTCTCTTATCGTGCTAGAGGCGCCCCTGCTTTTCATTGGGGGGATGTTACATCGTCTGCCGAGTCTTTTGCTTTCATATGGAGTGATTTTCGTGTACAAGTTTGGTACTAATCCCTCTACAATTTTCTCAGTGTATATGATTATGTATCTCTCCCGCCTGCGTTCTAGGGAGTACAGGTTTAGGAACTTCAAGCATTCCCAGTAATTGAGGTGGTTTATCGCAGTTATGCGTGCCGTGAAGGTTCTCTGCACATTTTCTAGGTCAGCAATTTCACCCGCCTTGAAAGGTGCAGTTAGTGTGCAGCAATATCCCAGCCTAGATAGAACAAGTGACCTGAAAAGTGTCAACATGGGCATGGCATCCCTAGTTTTGAAGGTTCTCATTATCCATCCTGTCATTTTTCTAGCAGATGTGATTGATACAATGTTATGGTCTTTGAAGGTGAGATCCTCTGATATGATCACTCCCAGGTCTTTTACATTAATTTTTCTCTCTATTGTGTGGTTGGAAGATTTGGTTGATGTCCGCTTGGAGTCTTGCAGTGTCTTCAACGGTGGACACTGTCATGCAAATTCGGGTGTCATCTGTAAAATAAGACACGGCACTGTGGCTTATATATCTGTCTATGACCGATATGGGGATGAGGAACAGGATGGGAGCGAGTACTGTGCCTTGTGGAACAGAGCTTTTCACAGTAGCTGCCTCAGACTTTACTCTGTTGACTACTACTCTTTGTGTTCTACATGTTAGGAAATTATAGATCCATCTACCAACTTTTCCTGTTATTCCTTTATCACGTATTTTGTGTGCTATTACACCATGGTCACACTTGTCAAAGGCATTTGCAAAGTCTGTGTATATAACATCTGCATTCTTGTTTGACTTATAGAGCATCCAGGACCTTGCCATAGTGGTCCAGTAGCTGGGACAGACAAGAGCCATCTGCTCTAAACCCATGCTGTCCTGGGTTGTGTAACTGATGGTTATCTAGATGAGTGGCGATCTTGCTTCTTAGAACCCTTTCAAAGATTTTTATGATATGGGACGTTAGCGCTATTGGTCTGTAGTTCTTTGCTATTGCTTTACTGCCCCCTTTGTGGAGTGGGGCTATGTCTGTTGTTTTTAGTAACTGCGGGACGATCCCAGTGTCCATGCTCCCTCTCCATAGGATGTTAAAAGCACGTGATAGGGGCTTCTTGCAGTTCTTGATGGACACGGAGTTCCATGAGTCTGGGCCTGGAGTGGAGTGCATGGCATGTCATTTATCGCCTTTTCGAAGTCATTTGGCGTCAGGGTAATGTCAGATAGACTTGCATCTACCAAATTCTGTGGCACTCTCATAAAAAGTTCATTTAGGTCTTCGACACTCAGTCTGGTTAGCGGCTCGCTAAAAATGAGTCATATTGTGACTTGAGTAGCTCACTCATTTCCTTGGTATAAAATACCGAAACAATTGAAAAATAAACACATAAGCAGTATAATATGATCATTTATTAACAACATTTCGCCCACACAGTGGCCTTTATGAAGTCAAAACACCAAAATACCTCCAAACACGTATTTCAGGTCGGACGATTTAAGGAACACCTGTGTTCAACACCGAAATTCACACAACCATTTAATCAACTACAGAAACGCAAGACTCATCGCCAGAGAAGACAACACTTAATACCGCAGAATCCTGGAATCATCACTTATCTGTATATCCAACAACTTCAACCAAAACAACGGCTTCTATAACATAGCTGAACCTATTGCCAAGAAACTTCTTCACCGCTATCCCACATAACAACATATGCACCCACCCGTCCCCTGGGGGTCTGTCTCAGATCCAACCTACCAACGTACCTTTCACCCAGGTAGATCTGTTTGTGACTTGATAAAACCCACTGTGTGGGCGAAATGTTGTCAATAAAGGATCACATCATACTACATTTGTGTGTATTTTTCCATCGTGTCGGAATTTTATATCATTAATGATCATTTCATCTCCATATAGTGAGCGAAGTGGCCACTTAAACAGCCTGTGTTTCTCACCAGGGAGGTAAATAGTATAAAATAACGACACGATGCGGAAATAGACACACATGCAATGTAATGTGATCTTTTATTGACTACGTTTCGCCCACACAGTGGGCTTTATCAAGTCACCTGGGTGAAAGCTACGTGAGTATTTATATGATGGAGAGTCAGGTGGAGAATATTGGTAGGTTGGATCTGAGACAGACCTCCAGGGGACTGGTGGGTGCGTATGTTGTTATGTGGGATAGCGGTGAAGAAGTTTCTTGGCAATAGGTTCAGCTATGTTATAGAAGCCGTTGTTTTGGTTGAAGTTGTTGGATATACAGATAAGTGATGATTCCAGGATTCTTCGGTATTGAGTGTTGTCTTCTCTGGCGATGAGTCTTGTGTTTCTGTAGTTGATTAAATGGTCGTGGAAATTTCGGTGTTGAACACAGGTATTCCTTAAATCGTCCGATCTGCCTGCGTACTGGTGTTCTAAAATACGTGTTTGGAGGTCTCTGGAAGTTTCGCCCACATATAATTGATTGCAGTCATTGCAAGGGATTATGTATACCCCTGCAGAGGATTGAACCTTATCCTGTGGTGGATGTGGAGGTAGACTTGATAAAGCCCACTGTGTGGGCAAAACGTTGTCAATAAAGGATCACATTACACAGCATTTGTGTTTATTTTTCCACGGTGTTTCTCACACAAGCTCCCCCAGCCACCCGATCAATATCCTTGGAGTTTACCTGCAGGGGATTGTAACTGGGCCTGGTCATGGACGGCCCTTGCGGCCCGGTCCATGCACTCCGTGTGATGGAATATGACAGGGAACCATCCTGTGTGATGGAACATGACAGGGAACCATCCTGTGTGATGGGCTATGAGAGGGAACCATCCTGTGTGACGGTATATGACAGTGAACCATCCTGTGTGATGGAACATGGCAGGGAACCATCCTGTGTGATGGAACATGGCAGGGAACCATCGTGTGTGATGGAACGTGGCAGGGAACCATCCTGTGTGATGGAACATGGCAGGGAACCATCCTGTGTGATGGAACATGGCAGGGAACCATCCTGTGTGATGAAACGTGGCAGGGAACCATCCTGTGTGATGGAACATGGCATGGAACCATCCTGTGTGATGGAACGTGGCAGGGAACCATCCTGTGTGATGGAACATGGCAGGGAACCATCCTGTGTGATGGAATATGACAGGGAACCATCCTGTGTGATAGAATATGACAGGGAACCATCCTTTGTGATGGTATATGACAGTGAACCATCCTGTGTGATGGAACATGACAGGGAACCACCCTGTGTGATGGAATATGACAGGGAACCATCCTGTGTGATGGAATATAACAGGGAACCATCCTTTGTGATGGTATATGACATGGAACCATCCTGTGTGATGGTATATGACACAGATAATAATAATAATAATAATAATAATAATAATAATAATAATAATATCTTTATTTCTACCAGTACATGTACAAGGTATACAGACCATAGCTGACATCAATGACATACTACTTGTCCGACTAAATCTATACAAAAATTCAATGCGCATAAAAGGGCCTAAAATCTGGAACTCCCTGCCTGAAAACTCTAGAACTGCAGACACAACCTCCATTTTCAAAAGCACCGTTAAAAAACATCTTATCTCACTTACGCACCCAACCGATAGCTAACCACATGAAAACTACTTTATCTTGCACATATCCACAGCAAAATACACTTATTGATATCTGTGATTCCCCTTAATTTGCACAGAACTTACCAAAATTCTAATACAACTGTTGCTTCATAATTCTTAAGCTAGTCATAAGTTTGCCTAAACACTCCAATATAGAAACTGTAATATGCCAATACATCACCTTTACCATTAATATATAAACTAATTGTTAATTTCTTAAATGTTTAAATTCCAGTACCTCAATTTTGTAAACCTAGTTAATCATTACAATTACCTCACCTTACTATCTGTATAATCATTGTGTCACTATAGAGTAAGACCTATCATAAGACTGCCTGAAAAGCCTAGGCATACCTAGGCATATTATTGGCCATCTTGTAATATCTACTTCATAAAATGCATAATTATAAGTACACCCCACCTTGTATATTACCAGAAATACTATATAGAAAGCCACTTGTTATGCTGAGCATTTCCCACAAATTAGGTCAGTTTTGTCCCAGGATGCGACCCACACCAGTCCACTAACAGCCAGGTACCTATTTTACTGGTAAGTGAATATGGACAGCAGGTGTCTTAAAGAAACATGTCCTAATGTTTCCACCCGTACCGGGGATCGAACCAAGGACCTCAGTGTGTGAGCTGAGTGTGCTGGCGATCCAGCTACGGGACCAATAAATATTACTTAACAAGGTCAAATACATGCTGGTAAACTTGGTCTTACCTCCATATTGGACGTGCGAACTTTGCTTCCATGAGTTTTGAAGTCAGTAGACAGAAGACAGTAGACAGTAGACAAAACAAACAAACAAACAAACAAACAAATTTTATTTCATTGCAGGTTACATGGGTATTGGAAGTTACAATGTAAATTGAGTGCAAGGAGAGCCACTGACATGCCATGGCATTAGGGCAGCTTATTCTAGTCCTTAAAAACTAGGTACTTAATATTAGAGAAATTTATTGAGTTTATTCTA
>WNWK01054252.1:0-11613 GCA_009830355.1 Cherax destructor
TTATATTATCTTGATTTCCTTTTTGAATTTTATTCCAAAAAAGAAGATTTATTTATGCAGACTACTCATTATTGTAAAAATTGTATAAAAATGTCAACCCATTCATGACTAAATTTTAGTCAGATGGACATGTTTGGAGGGGAACATTTTTTCCGAACATGGCAAAATCAACATTTCACTACTTTGAGCTAATTTTTAAAAAGATTTTCCCGGTAAAACCAATCAAAATTATATCTATTTCTGAAATTTTCTTCCATTCTATCTGAGCCAAAAAAAAGAATACAACCATAAAAAATACAAAAAATGGGGTTTCAAAGCTGCAGGTGTGCCACAGGCAGTGTGCACTCATTTCATAAGCTTCCATCCGTGCACATGGTGGATGTCTGGGCCCCCGGGGCCCCAGGGGGGAAAAAAAGCCCCCCCCACAGACAGAGGCCGGGACTGCAATCAACTTTTCCCCCAGGACGTTTGCCGCCCCCGGGGGTTTTCCCCCGGGGCTGCAGCTTCCCCTCTTGGGGGGGGTTGGTCCCCCAAACAGACGGGGCAACCTCCTTTTTTTCAATGGCGTCGTTGTCCTCCCAAAAGGGGAAAGGCAGCAAATCTTTTTGGGGGGGGAATGGATCTTCCCCAGAATGTTTGTTCCCATTCTCAATTTTTCATGATTGTAATTTTGGGATGTGATTAGATTCATTCCCTTTTTAATGATTTGTGACCACCCCATCGGGAGCTCATTCCCTTTAATTGTCATTTTTAACCAGCCCCTGGGGCCCAAAACCTTTTTTTCGATTGGACCAGCCCCCGGGGCCCAAATTTTTTTTAAACCCCTTTTGAACTTGTCATGGTGTGACCAGCCTCCTGGAGCTCATTCCCTTTTAAACTTGGAAATTGTGACCAGATTATTCATTACCGCTGAACTTTTTCACATCAAAATTTTTGGATCAGTCAAGGGACCAAAATTTCTATAATTTTTTTACTACCCCACAGGATATGTATGGGTACATAATAAAGATATTAAACTATTAAACTAAACAATAAACAGGGTAAGTTTTTTTCCAAATTCAAATGTTTATTTCTTGTAAAGATTACAAATGGGGTCTACATATTATAAGATACTGGTTACAATGTTTGGTTTACATAAAAATACTAATTACAAAGGGGGCCACTATCATGCCTAGATGACTAGGCATTTGGCAGACAATAATAATTCTAACTCTATATTGATAAGTTATGGAGCATATTGATATTAAAGCTGAATAGGCATTACAGTTTGTAATTATGTAATTCTCATTATGCACTGTGTTGCAGGATTTTAAAAGTGAAACTTACCCCCCACAGACCTATTCTCTCTATGTAGGCCCAAACTTACCGGTCAAAACTCTGAGTGAGCTGAGCTCATGGTGACCGACCCGTGGCTCAAAGCCACTTTATCTTTTTTGGACAATGTCGTGGTCCCTGACTAATGAAATTAATCCCTTCAGGAGCTAGCTCTTAACAGAAAAAAATTTAATTCAAACCTTATTTCCCAAGAAATAATGTAAATACAATTAATCCGTTCAACTCAAAATATTCACAAAATACATTTTAATTATAGTTCTACATACACAAAACAACATTATTAACACTATAAATACTACTACTAATACTAAATAATAAAAAAAAAGATTAATAAATAACATTTACTTTCCTTTATTGAAGAGGTTCAGGCATCTGGAAGATAGGAGGGGGACAGGGAAAGGGTGTTAGTGGTTGGAAGGGAATTCCCCCAAAAATGACTTCAGGTAACAAGTCCCTCTCTGGGGTTACTTCCCTTCTTTTTCTTTTAATGCCACTAGCTTTTCTCTTAATGCCACTAGGAACAGCTTGAGAGTCACTGGATCCTGCCTAGAAAACTGTCCCGTCCTCTGTTTCTGGTGACTCTTCTTTTTTCTCAAGTGGGCAAAATTCTGTCACTGAACATGTTGCAGATTGTGGTTTGCTCGCTTGCTCAGGGGTGGTGTTTTTAACAAATGTCGCACATCAGCCCATTTGGAAAAAAATCCTTTCTCTGAAAGTTACTACCTCAACCTGTTCCAGCCTCCCCTCTGAATCAATTTCCTTAGATGTCGCTGTTGCTGTTCCCGGATGAAGCTCTTAGCTCTTCAGTGGGTGGTCTACCCTGAGCTCCTCCACAACTCTTCCACATCCTCACCACCCTCCAACCCCAGGCTGTTCCCAATGCCACAATAGGGTCACAATATCTTCCACAACAGGCACAGGGTCGTCGGGGTCAGGGCCAGCCTCAAATCCTTCAAAATCCCCCTTTCAACACAATCCAGCACAGTGGTCTCAGCAGAGTTCAAAGTCCTGAAAGGTCACTCCCCCCCAAGCCACCTATAAGGCCTATGCAAAACGATATTAGTGATCTTTCCAGAACTCTTTTAGGGGCATGCGAGGCTGAGGTTATCAAAGCACCTCTGAAACATTGCTTTTGTGTACAGTTTCTTGAAGTTTGCAATGACCTGCTGGTCCATGGGCTGGATGAGGGGGGTTTAGGAGGCAAGAACTTCACTGTGATGAAACTGGTTCTCAGACAAAAGTCATCCAAGTTGTGAGGATGAGCAGGACATTGTCCCGTACCGGAGGCACTTGAGTGGCAATTTCTTTCCCGGATATTTCTTCACACTAGGGCCAAACACTCCAGTCAACCATTCCACGAAAAAGTCCTTAGTAAATAAAAATAAAATAAAATAAAATACTTTATTGAGTGACCCATGCATTAGTGTTAGCCTTCCAATACACAAAATTATTCCTGTTAACATTGTGTTTCTTGAAGGCTCTGGGATTTCTGCATGATACACCAGTAAAGGCTTCCTTTAAATCACCACTGGCATTGGCACAAAGCAAGAGTTTGCTTGTCTTTCATAGGCTTGTGTCCTGGCAGTGCCTTTTCCTCTTGAGTAATGAAGGTCCTCTTTGTCATTTTCTTCAAAAAGAGGCCTGTTTCATCACAATTAAACACTTGTTGGGGGAGGAATTCTTCAGCCTCTACATCCCCCTTAAATTCACTCAAAACTTTTCAGCTGCACGTTTGTCTGAGATGGCTGCCTCACCATGTCTCACAACACTGTGTATGTCACTCGTTTCTTAAACCTCTCTCCAGCCTCTGCTGCTTTAAAATCACTCTCCTTAGCACTGGTTGCAGGCATTGTCTTGACAAGATCTGCGTGCAACTGCCTGCCTTTTCACAAATTATCGCCATGGAAATACTATCCCCGCTATCTGTTTTTCATTGATCCACATCTCCAACAACTTCTCAACCTCATCCACTGTTTTCGATCTATCTTTCGTTAACATATCAACCCCTTTTGCAACATTAGCTTCCTTGATCTCATTTCTCTTTGTCAGGATAGTGGCGATAGTAGATGTGTTTTTCTTGTACATCCTGGCAGGCTCACTCAGACGTATACCACTCTCATATTTTTCTACAATCTCTTTCTTCTGTTCGATGGTGTTCCTCACTCTCTTTACCACAGGGGTGCCACTAGGAAGCTTCTTTGGACCCATGGTGACTTATTTCACAGTGACAATCACTGAACCACCAATAAACACAAAAAAAGTATTGTGAATGTTTGAAAGAGCGCACTGGGTAATGTTCTCTCAAGTGTAAACAACGCTAGACTGGCATCCTGTCCACCTCACCACGCAAGCACTGGGCAGGTGGACAGGTCTGGTACGGCTCGCTACACGAGTTAATGCTCGCTAATTGAGAAAAATATTTAGCTAAAAAGCTCTTGTTCACGATTTTTCGTTATATGGAACTATCGTTAGTGAGGGTTCACTGTACAGTGTACAGTGGACCCCAGTTCTAAGGCCATATTTCGTAAAAATCGTGTTTCGTAGCTTTTTTCAATTTCGTGTATCGTAAACTGGTTCGTGTTTCAAAACTGTTAGACCTGTCCGCCTGCGCAGAGGCCGCCAGTGAGCGTTGTTTACCATTGAGAGAACATTACCCAGCATGCTCTTTCAAACATTCACAATACATTTGGTGCCTTTTTTGGTGGTTTAGTGATTGTCACTGTGAAATAAGTCACCATGTGTCCAAAGAAGCTTCCTGGTGGCACCCCAGTGGTAGCAGGCATGCAGGGAGTGTAGCATTTATGTAGGGAGTGTAGCATTCATGCAGGGAGTGTAGCAGGCATGCAGGGAGTGTAGCAGGCATGCAGAGAGTGTAGCAGGCATGCAGGGAGTGTAGCAGGCATGCAGGGAGTGTAGCAGGCATGCAGGGAGTGTAGCATTCATGCAGGGTGTAGCACTTCATGCAGGGAGTGTAGCATTCATGCAGGAGTGTAGCATTCATGCAGGCAGTGTAGCATTCATGCAGGGAGTGTAGCAGGCATGCAGGGAGTGTAGCAGGCATGCATTAAAAGAACAAGAAGGGAAGTAACCCCAGAGAGGGACTTGTTACCTGAAGTCCTTTTGGAGGGGGATTCCCCTTCCAACCACTAACACCCTGCCCCTGTCATCATCCCTATCTTCCAGATGCCTGCAACTCTTCAATAAAGGTAAGTAAATGTATATATATACAGTGGAACCCCGGTTAACGAAAAAAATTCATTGCAGAAGCCTGCTCAAGTGCCATTACCGAATGAATTTACTTCCTTAAGAAAAAATGTCATTTCAATAAATCCATTGAAGCCTCTACCTTTCCATCAATTCTCAAAATAGCTAGGGTCACCCCGATCCACAAAGGAGGTGATCAAACAGACCTGAATAATTATAGACCAATTTCTAATTTACCACTGCTTTCTAAAATCTTCGAAAAATTAATTCATAGACAAATCTATTCCTACCTCGTCTCACACAATGTACTCAACCCCTGTCAATTTGGATTCAGGACAAACAAGAGCACAAACGATGCTATTACGCACATGTTGGAGTTAATATATACAACACTTGAGAAAAAGAAGTCCCACTGGAATCTTCATTGATCTACGAAAGCTTTTGATACAGTCGACCATGATTTACTGCTCACAAAATTAGCACACTATGGTATAAGGGGCACCCACTCAACTACCTAAAGTCATACCTCACCAACAGAAGCCAATACGTGTACACAAATGGAGCGAACTCTTCCACCTACAAATTACAGTCGGAGTCCCTCAAGGAAGTGTCCTGGGGCCACTCCTATTCCTCATTTTCATAAATGACCTACCGAATGCATCACAACTACTCAAACCCATTTTATTTGCAGATGACACAACATATGTCTTCTCTCACCCGAATCCAGTTATACTGGCCAACACTGTTAATGCCGAAGTAAGAAAATATCAACATGGATGACGACTAACAAGCTTACTCTCAATACTGACAAGACCTACTTCATACAGTTTGGAAGCAAAGCCACAAATGTTCCACTTAACATAACACTCAATGGTACACCCATCACAAGACTCACAGAGGGAAAATTCTAGGAATCCACCTTGACAGTAGCCTTAAATTCCAAACACATATACAACAAATTTCCAAGAAAATCTCGAAGACAGTAGGCATATTATCAAAGATATGCTATTATGTACCTCAATCAGCTCTCCTTGCACTATATCATTCACTTATCACCCGTATCTCACCTATGGAATCTGTGCATGGGGATCAACAACGTTAAATCACCTTAGACCACTCATAACACAACAAAAGGCCGCAATCAGAATGATAACAAATTCCCACTCTAGACAGCATACTCCACCAATATTCAAAAGTCTCAAACTACTCACCGTAAAGAACATTCATACTTACTCTTGTGCCTACTACATATATAAAACTTTACACTCTAATATAAACCCTCTGCTCAAAACTCTCTCACCAACTTTAATAGGACCCATGATCACAACACAAGACACAGATCACTTTTGATATACCCGTGTTCATATCAACCTATGTAAAAATTCTATGCACATAAAGGGCCCCAGAATCTGGAATTCATTACCAGTAAATATTAAGATAATCTTGTCTGAAAATCAATTTAAGACTCAACTCAAAAACCACCTACTCACCCAAAACTAAATGATCATACTATAAACTACTTTGAAAAATGCTCATTGTTACTTTCCTATATGATAATAATATGTTACTATTATGTTACCCCCTACTCATATTATAAGTTAATGTCAAAAATGCTCAATGTTATTTTCCTTAAGATAATCTCAATTCCATATTATCATTCAAGAATCTTAACACCTGTAACAATCTAATATCATTATATAATAATTTAAATAGTAAAATTTCATCATATTGTAATTTTGAAAATAATTTTTAACTAGAATAAACTCAATAAATTTATCTAATATTAAGTACATAGTTTTTAAGGACTAGAATAAGCTGCCCCTAATGCCATGGCATGTCAGTGGCTCTCCTTGCACTCAATTTACATTGTAACTACCGATACCCATGTAATCTGCAATAAAATAAAATTTGTTTGTTTGTTTGTTTTATTTAGGTTAGTCTATTTCAGACCCCCAAAAATACACTTCCACAAGCACTTACAATATTATACTTACATAATTGCACGATTTCCGGGGTTTTCGTTAACCGGGGTTCCACTGTATATTGCTTTTAATTATTTAGTATGTGAATATTTTTTTGTGGAACGGATTAATTGTATTTACATTATTTCTTATGGGAAATAAGGGTTCAAACTTTGTGTTAAGTAATAGCTCCTGGAACATTATTTGCGATACTCAGGGGTCCACTGTATGTGCTTTACACAATGAGAAACATTTCTTTTATTCGTTGGACCCATGGCTAGGGCTAAAAGTGAGCAGGTTATAACAATAAATGGAGAAAAAGAAATTGGAATGACTTATGCAGCAAGTACCGGCAGGTTGGTGTGGCGACCCCGGAAATTTGAAATTATGCTAGCTGAAATTAGTGCCGGATTTCTGTTGGAACCGGATTACTGATTGCTGGATTAGTGATGGCCAACCTGTACACTTGTGAATCAACATTGGCAGACTTATCTCCAAGTCTGGTTGAAGACGGTTCTCACTTTGTCTCTTGCTTGCAATTTGCTTTTCTGTACATATCCTCTGTATACAGTGGTACCTCGAGTTATGATATTTTTTCGTTCGAGAATGCTGTTCAAGTGCCATTACCAAACGAATTTATCCCCATAAGGAATAATGTAAAATAGACTAGTCCTTTTACACCCCCAAAAATATACCTACAAAAGCATTTAAAAAAATAAACTTACATAAAAGGGCGATTTTGGGGACCATCGTAACTCGAGGTACCACTGTATATTGAACATACACTGCTTGCTGCCTTTTGCTCGTTCCTCATTTCTACCTAGGTTCTCGTGCTACAATCAGGTGTGCAGGCCACTAGACTACACCTGTGTGTTAGGGCAGTGGAGACATTGGAAAAGAATTCTGCATGTCCATTGATAGGCAGGACAATCTATTAAGAGATGGTGAGCTGACAGTGTAACATGGCAATCCTCAGAATGGTACCAATTATTTTTCCATGACATGTGTCTGAAACATAAACAGGAGAGAGTAGTCTCCCAAACACAACAGCATGGTGTGACAGAATGAAACTGATTGTAGACCAACTAAGACTACTGTTGTTGCCAATGGCTGCAAAGTTGTCAAGAGATTACTGCAAAAATAGTCTGAAATTGGGAGGTCATGAACTGCTGACCGAGTGGTAGAGTCTGCCTGTTCATTACCTCGACCATTGTGTTCAAGGATCCAGCAGAAAGGGACACCTTTTAGTAGAAATGCAGCATAACCAAAGTTGAACACACAGAATAAGATAAGGGTAATCAAATTTCTGAAAAACCTGTAACACACTATTGGCATCTGGAACTATTACAAATGATGAGGGAGGTACTGATGCAATATGTATGATGGCCATGAAAACTGCATACAACTCGGCTGTGAAAATAATGGCAGAGTCTAGGAAATAACCTCATATAATTGTGCCCAGAAGAACTGCTGCAATTGCAACATCATCAGAGTGCACAGAACCATCAATGTACACTGTACATCTGTTTGGAGTGACATCTGAACTGTTGTAACTGGGCGCCTCTGCAAAGACAGTGATTGATTGTGAATGATGGTGAAAGTGTTTCCTTCTTTTTTTGGGTCACCCAATAAAAAAAAACACCCCCACACCCATACCAAGGTTGGAAGCTCTCACCAGTCAAATGTTAATTTGGGTACGTATATTACAAGGATAACGTCTCTGACTGTGGGCAAGGATACAAGTGTCTACCTTAAGAACTAGTAGGTTCTGGAGTTGAGGTTGATCCATAATGTCACATTACATAGACTTATTGGATTATGGTATTCAGAATAAGGACAGTACCATAGCAAAAACAGAGAAGAATACTACATGTTGTGACAGGAATGTTGCTAAAAGAGCTAAGAAGGGAGATATTGCGAGCTTGCTCAGCATTCTGCACACAGACAATTTGCATTTCACTCTTGAGAGCATGAAAAGAAACATTCTGTCAAACATGCATTACAATTAACCCTTTGACTGTCGGAGGCCCCATTCTGAAACTGTCATTCTATGTCGGAAAATTTTGGAAAAATAAATAAATTATTTTTTCTTATGAAATGATAGAGAATCTTTTCCCGATGGTAATGACACCAAAAGTATGAAATTTGATTGAAAACTTACGGAATTACGCTCTCGCAAAGTTAGCGATGTCAGTGATATATACGCATCGCGATTTCGCCGACTTTGTGCCCATTTTCGGCCAATTCCATTGGGACAGTCGACCAAACTCATAGCTATTTCTTTAGAACTCCATTTGTTCTATCGATTGAGTACAAGAAATCACCAATTTACCGATTTCAACTACCCAATAAAGTTGTCAGAAAATGGCAATTTCCCAATTTCATGCAAAATAAAAAGATGTCAATTTCAAATTAGGGTCCAGAATAAACAATGCAGACATCCCTATCACTAAAATAAGATGTTATCTGTTCATTAGTCACGTCTTTAGGCCCATCTTACATTACTCTTGCTTTCTATTTTGATTTTTATTCACACAAAAAATAGAAGATTTATTGTTATCAGACTATTGCATTATTGTAAAATTGTATAAATAATATCTGTGCACTTGTGAAAGAATATTAGACTCACCAGTTGATGTGTATTGGACGCATGGTGTGATTTGTTTACTTTTGAACATTGGCAAAATCGAACATTTCCTACTTTGAGCTCAATTTCAAGATCGTTTACATCATGAAACTAATCAAAATCATCTCAACTCCTGTAATATGTTTTCCATTCTATCAAATGAGACCATGAAAAAGAGAATACAACCATAAATACTATACGAAAATACACCTCAAAGTCTGCGTTTTAATCCAAAAACACGGTCAGAGTTTTTTTTTTCTCATTATGTACTGCTTGCTGCAGGATTTTTTTTATACTGCGCACACTGACCACACAGACCCATTCTCTCACATGTGGGCCTACCAGCTTTCTCCTACTTGATTTGAGGCCGCTAGAATTTAGGCGTAAAAATACGTCCGAAACATTTACTCGTAAGACGTATATATACGTCCGAAACAGTCAAAGGGTTAAAATAGTCTGTAGGTGTCATAGGTTGAAGAGAAAAGAATTTTGTCCAGGAGTTACCTTGAAATAGACTGGTGGGAAGATATTTTCAAGCAGTTGTTTCTGAGAGTAAGAATGAGGAGTGACATTAACAGGGTTAGCATCATCAGCTACAGGTCAAGGTCACTTGACAGGGGTTGACATGTGACACAATCCCAAAATCAATGCACCGTATGGGGAAGCTGGAATCATGGTCAAAGTTGAGAAAAGGTCAATGGTATCAAAAGGATCAGCAAGAACTCCAGTACTGGAGTCAGGCAATGAGGTGTTGCCAAAAAACAGCAACCTCGCATCCACCTCAGTAGACAAGAGTGTGGGGACCAGAATTCAGCCAAGAGGTATAATCCCTTTGGTTGCCACTTCCTGGAACTGACAGTCAGCCTCCAGAGATGCCACCCTCTGGAACCCTGGAGGGAACTTCAGTACATACCTAGATGATCCAGATTCCACAGCAAACAATACCACCAGCAAGGACCTCATCAGAATAGGACGGACAATGATCCCCTTTCCCTCAACCTTGGAGAAGCAATTTGCAAGGGAATTTCCCAAAGGCCAATTGGGTAGGAAAGGATGGGACAAGAGAGGAAGAGGAAAGGAAGGGTGGAGAAGGGGAATGAGGGGGTAATTAGATTTGGTTAAATTCCTTAGATGAATGACCTCTTCACCACATCGAGAGCCCTTCCCATTGAAGAGGACACGGGAAAAAAAAATCCCCTCTAGGGATGATAAGTGGATGATGAAAGGAGATAAAGTAAATGTGTCACTCTAAGAAGAGTACATGGAAGTTATAGTAGACTGGCATAAAAGAAGCAGTGTGTTGTGGGAGAGCCAGCATGATGAGCCATATGACAATATGAGTAAATATAAGATGGCCTTCTTGACAGAAATGAATTACATGGAACCTCGAGTTACGAGCTTAATTTGTTTCAGAAGGCTGTTCAAGTGCCGATACCAAACAAATTTGTTCCCATAAGGAATAATGTAAATTAGATTAATCCGTTTGAGACCCCCAAAAATACACTTACAAAAGCACTTACAGAAATACACTTACAGTCATACCTCTATTAGCGATGGCGTCGGATACCAATAAAATCGGTTAGCGATACATTTTTACGTCAAAATATTTACTCGATTTACGATGATTGTTTGGTTTACGATATTCGTCCCGGACGCATCCGCGTGGCGCCCAGCTATTGTTTACAAGCGAGAGCGACCACCACCCACACATTCATACCAGTATATTGTCATTATTCCACTGTTTTTAGTGCTTGCAACTGCTAAATAAGCTACCATGGGTCCAAAGAAAGCTCCTAGTGCCAGCCCTGTGGTAAAGAGGCTCAGAAATACAGTAGAACTGAAGAAGGCGATAATAGAAAAATATGAAAGTGGAGTGCGTATCACTGAGCTGGCCAGGCTGTATGGTAAAGCCTATTCTACCATCGCTACCATTGTGGCCAAGGGAAATACACGTAAAATCAAGGAAGCTGTTGTTGCAAAAGGTGCATTTGTGATTACAAAGCAGAGATGAAGTGCTGGAAGATGTGGAAAATTTGTTGTTGGTGTGGATCAACGAGAAACAGTTAGCAGGAGATAGTGTTACGCAGGCAATAATTTGTGAAAAAGCAAAGCAGTTGCTTGATGATCTCGTTAAGAAAATGCCTGCAACGAGTGCTGAAGTGAGCAATTTAAAGCCAGCAGTGGCTGGTTTAAGATTTAAGAATCAAGTGGCATACATAGTGTTGTGAGGCATGGTGAGGCAGCCAGTTGTGACAAAAGTGCGGCTGAAAAATATGTGCCTGAATTCCAGGGGTACATAGAGGCTGAACAATTCCAACCTCAACAAGTATTTAATTGTGATGAAACAGGCCTGTTTTGGAAGAAAATGCCCAACAGGACCTTCAATACTCAGGAGGAAAAGGCACAGCCAGGACACAAGCCTATGAAAGACAGGCTAACTTTGATGCTTTGTGCTAATGCCAGTGGTGATTGCAAAGTGAAGCCTTT
>WNWK01054253.1:0-11613 GCA_009830355.1 Cherax destructor
CAAGTTTGTGGCAGGGGTCTCGACAGTGAAAGGGTTAATAAACAGCAAACATCTTACCACTTTAAACTTGGAAAGTTTATTTATTTCCCAGGCTGTCTCACTATATTCATCTCACTACAATGATTCACTTCTCTCATTTGCCTTTTCTTTATATCTCACCACTCTTCTGTTTCTTATATCATTTTTACATTGTAAACAGCCTCTCCCGAGCTAACTTTTCCCCCTTACCACCCATTTCCGTTATTCCACGATAATTCCCCTTTCCATCACACACATTCTTTTAAAACCATGTTATTAAACACAAAAACAAGTGCTAAACTTGTACAAGTCATTTGTAATCAAGTCTCTGTTGCATACACAAACAAGCATTATTAAATACACACCAAACTTTTCAACTTAAATCAATTTCTTACCCTGACCAACATGTCCTCCAACAGTTGCTCATAAACCATTCTCTTCCTTAATTCTTAAACTGTACCTAAATTTTACCTACTCAAACAGTTCTTTTTGTATTCTACCTTTCTCTGATAGCTACATTACTACTAAATGATTACATATCACTCTTTTTGTAAACAATTTAGGGATGGGACAACACCAAAATTTTTGCCGATGCCAATACCCAATTTTCAGCTGATATGTATACTGAAATTTTTCCTATATTTTTATTTTTAAAATTAAATTACCATGTTCACTATACAAAGGAATGATTAAATGACACAGGATGATTAAATACCTAATTTCTTTGAGATAATAATGACATTACTCATTTTTGGCCTGTTGTGTCAGTTACTGACTATCAAAGACACTTGTCCATAATGTGTGCGTACAGTGTGTGCATGTCGCGCGCATGTGCGTGTGTAACCCTCATAGTTGTGAGGCAGTGTGTTAATGCCGATATATTTAAGCACACATGTAATTTTTTTAAAAATACTGGCTGGTTATCGGCAGTTTTCACTGATTCTGTATTATTATTATTATTTATAATCAAATAGAACGCTAAACCACGGGGGTTATACAGCGCTGCAGGTTATTGTAGGATGCAGGGAGAGTGGGTTGTAGAGGAGATGGACGATTAGTGGGTATGGAGTGCAAGATGACTGTGGATAGTGCAGGGTGGAGGGTAGCAAGAGATCGAGGTAGAAGGGACTGAGGAGGTGCTAGAGGTATAATCTTCAGAGTTTGTGTAGTAAGTCAGTTTCTGTCAAAAAGTCAATGAGAGTCAGGATTAAGGAGGGTCCATCTGCAAGAAGGAAGGTAAAAAAAGGGCCGCAGAGCGAAGACGTCGTTGGAGGTAAATTCTGCGTGCTTGTTGATAGAGTGGGCAGTCCAACAGGATATGTCGAACAGACACTGGAACCTGACAATGCTCACAGAGAGGGGCAGGAGCCTCTCCATGAGATACCCGTGAGTAAGGCAGTGTGGCCGATGCGAAGACGGGAGAGTTTAGTCTCCCAACCCCGACATTGGTGACTAGAAGGAGGCCAGAAACCTATAATCGGTTTAATAGAATGAAGTTTGTTATTTAGCAGGTCAGACCAGCGTTGTTGCCAATGGGTGCGAAGGTGGGTAGCAATGACCGCAAAATAGTCATGAAAGGAACACCTCTATATGAAACTGGAAGGTCATGTACTGCTGACCGCAAGCAGTGTCTGCCTGTTCATTGCCCTGTACGTCAACATGACCGGGACCCAACAAAAAACAATATCTTTGTGTTTGCTAAAGATAGCGTAACAGTTGGATACGAAGAACTAGGGTGAGGTGTATCAATTTTACGGATAGCCTGTAAAGCACTAAGGAGTCTGAAACAACCACAAATGGTGACACAGGCATAGATGCATTGGAAAAGTGCCACAAGAATGGCAACAATTCAGCCGTAAAGATGCTAGCCAAGGGTAACAGATCCCCTCGCACGCGCTGTCGGGAAAACTGCTGCGAATCCGACACCGTCAGATGACTCTGAACCATCGGTGTATACCGCGATGGCATGGGAATGAGAACGGAAGTGGTCTAGAAAAAAAGAGCGGGAAGCCGCCATAGGTAGGTGGGCTTTCGCGCAAGGTATAGGAATAGAACAGACACGGACAGCAGGAACTTCCCAAGGGGGTAGGGGAAAGGGAGATGTCACATGAACGTATAAAGGTGGTAGTTGAAGGGAAGACAAGAGTGAATGTAGACGAAGAGAAAGGGCGAAGTAAACAGGGCGACGGACAAATAAGAGCGCCTACTAATATCTGTGACAATCCTATACATGGAAGGATTGCGGAGGTCATGGGAGCGAACATAATAGCGAATGCAATGTGCATCACGACGATCGGACAAGAATGGAATGTTCGCTTCTACATAGAGGCTCTCAACTGGGGAAGAACGAAATGCACCAAGGCATAAATGCAATCCCTGGTGATGAATGGGATTAAGGCTGGAAAGAGTAGCAGGGGAGGCCGCCGAATATATCTGGTCACCATAATCGAGTTTCGATAAAATTAGGGCTGAATGCAGGCGGAGGAAGAGTGCTCGATCAGCCCCCACGAAAGATGTGCGAGGTTTTTAGGAGGTTCAGCCGGCTATGACAAGTTGCCTTCAGAGGTAATGTCAGGTTTCCAGGACAATCGACGGTCAAACAGGAGGCCGGAAACCTGACTATCACGTTCTGGGATACGCGAGCGTATGGTACAACAGATGATCAGAGACCACTGAACGTCTAGTAAACGTAATTTGATGAGTTTTTCTACTATAAAATTTAAACCCGTGAGGTGGCCCAATCGGAAACTCGGTTGCGGCATGCTGGAGAAACTGCAATGAGGTGACAGTCAGCACCCGCACAAGCTATAGCAAAGTCATCCACATAAAGCGATGACCAAATGTTGGATGGAGAACTGATGCCAGATTATTTATAGCAAGGAGAAATAGTGTTGTGCTCAGAACACAACCCTGGGGGACACCTTCAGCTTGGACAAAGTCCGGGGGAAAACTCATTACTAACCGGACAGGAAATGTCTTTCAGTTAAGAAAAATGGTAGATTGCCTCGGAGGCCTAAGAGTGGGCCTGGGTCAAGATATTATACTTCCAAGTTGTGTCATAAGCCTTCTCAAGATCGAAAAAGATGGCGATAACCAGTGGCTATTGCAAAGGCATTACAAATATACGTATCCAAGCGCAGTAAGGGTCAATGGCAGAACGGCCCTTACAAGCCATATTGACTAGTGGAGAGACTACTGGAGTCTCTAAATACCACATCAAACGTCTATTAACTAGATGTTCCATCACCTTGCAAACTGCACTGGTAAGAGCGATGGGACGGTAGTGGGAGGTATCATGTCCCGTAGTACCTGGTTTGCGAAAGGAAGAACAATAGCAGACTTCCACAGTTGGGGAATAACTCCTTGCGACCATATAAGATTAAAGAGTCGTAAGAGGACAGTAAGAGCAGACTGATGTAAATGCTGTAGCATACGAATATGTATGCCATCTGGCCCACTGCCGATGATCGGCAAGCAGAGTGTTGCTTCCAGTTCTTGAAGGGTAAAAGGCACATTATAAGATTCTTCTCTGAGAGAAAAATCTAAGGGCTTTCCTCGCTGGCAGACTTAGAAGAAGGGCAGGGGCATAGATGGAGCCCTGAAAATGCGGACCAGATGATTACCAATTTCAGTGGCACGGCAAGAGGGTGTGCTATTCGACACTGGCAACCTGAAGAACAGGAGCCGGGCGGGAGAATTACCACTCAATTTCCGCACTTTCTTCAGACTGCACTCATTGAGGAAGGCGAAGTGACCGTAAAACGTAATCTCGCCAGCAAGTGCATTTAGTGTCACGTATGACACGGCGAGCAATTGCTCTCTTCTGCTTAAAATCAAGGAGTCTCTCTGTGGTTCTGTTATACCGATACCTGCCCCATGAGCGCGTTTCAAACGTACTCCCTGAACACAACAGGGACCACCAAGGCCGCACTTCTGAGAATGCTTACCGGGTTTGGGGGATAGAATGTGAAGCTCCGTGAAGACGGAGGACGAAAGAGATGTAAAACCTCATCAATGGAGGACGAAGGAACCTCATAAAAGGCAGAAAGTTGTGCGTAAAGTCCCATTTCGCCCGGTCAAATTGCAGCGTGGGCTCGAGGAGGTGGAGAATACGAAGGGGACCCAAGGATGATTGGAAATGATCGCTATCATGCAAGTCCGGGAGGACAGACCAGGTGAAGTCAAGGACAGTTGATGAAGAGCAGAAGATGCAGGAGAAAGAATGAGTTCGGGGATCAAAATGGGTAGGAGTACCCATATTTAAAACATGGAGGAGAAAGCAAGAAATGCCTCCAACTGGAACGCCACAAGTCACAGTGGACCCTCCCCAAAGAAAATGGTGTGCGTTAAAATCGCCAAGTAATAGAAGGATTGGCGGCAAGGAAGAAACCAGAAAATCAACATCTGGGATAGACAATGCTTGCGAAGGGGAGAGATATAAAGAACAGAGTGTATACCACTTATTCAAGTGGATACGGGCTGCGGTGTAATGTAGAGAAGAATGAACATAGAGCTGATGGTATGGAACACCAGTGCGTATAAGAAGAGCACTTTCGTTAAAGGATCCATCAGAAAAAGGATCCAATGAATATAACAAATCATAGCCTGAAAAGGGTCGGATAACAGAGGATTGCAATTTGGGTTCTTGCAAACAGACACCAACAGGGAAAAACTGGGAAAGCAACACCTGAAGCTCACCCGGTTACCCGGAGGCCTCGGATATTCCATGCAAATAAGCCATGAGTTATAGAGAAAAGATAGAAGTTGAAGTTGGGTATCTATGGACTAGGGTTAGAAAAGTCCACGTGTGGAGGCAGCGGAAGACTCGTAATCAGAAAGGAGTGGGACACTGTGAAGGAAGGGGGGGTGTAGACGAAGAGAGAGGAGGAGGAACCGAAGGTGGAGGCGGTGTCCATCAACGTTCCAGACTCTGCAAAAATTCTGCGATAGCTTCAGATTTCGGAAGAAAAAAGATGCAGAATGTGGGACTACATTAGAAATGGAAGGAGAGGGACCGATCGGGAAAACTATAGACTGTACTAAAGTAGAGGCGGGAGATGGAAGAGGAAACTGTCGAAGGGGCTTGGGAGGAGACAGAAGTGGAAGTGGCCTGGAGAGGGACAGTCAGGGAAGGAACTTAAGAGGGGACAGGGGATGAAGATATTGTACGAAGAGGAGGATGAACCTCCACACACGTTACAGAACTAGTCGAAGGCGAAGAACCCGGCAATAGGGATTTTTTGCCGGACTTATGAGAAGAAGGGGGGGGCGCGGAGGTTTAGGCGAAAGACGAGGACGTGTAGACTCAGAACTGTGCGAGTGAGTAGAGGAAGGAGTGTGGACAGTATGGGATGCCGAGGTGGGGACCTCGGAGCCAAGAACATCAAAAGGATTCAAGACAGGGGTGACTGAGGATGTTGTAACCACAGAGTAAGTCCAGGAAGTTGGGACCCCAGAAGTTGGGCGACGTTTAGCAATGCGAGAATAGGAAATACGGGGAAGTCTCCCTTGAAGGCGTAGATGAGAGATGGCCATAGCATATGAGAAGCCTTCCGCCTCTTCGAGACAACTGATTTCCCGCTCATTCAGGTAAACCTGACAACGGCGAGTACGATGGATGTGCCTCATGACAGTTAAGGCAAGAGGGAGGTAAAGTACAAGAAGGACTGGCATGGTCATCGGCACCACAGACTGGGCATTCGGCCATGGACCTGCAATATTTCGCTGGATGACCAAAATGCCAGCAGTTTCTACACTGTTGTGGTGTAGGGTCACCTTTCGAACTTTAGCGTTGACCTGCAATGTAGACCGAAGGTGGGAGTTCATGGCAGTCAAACGTTAAACGAGCTATATTGCAAGGATAACGTCTTCGCTTATTGGCAGGGAGGACAAAAGTGTCAACCTTAAGGATAGGGAGTTCTTGGAGCTCAAGCTGCTCCAAAATGTCATCACCACATGTCTGGAAATTCCGTTGGACAATGGTGTGGGGTAAAATGACAGTACCACTACAAGAATTAAGAGAATGATGCTTGTCAATAGTGATAGGAAAAGTATCTATGGTCGTAGAAGGGAAAGATCGCGAGCTTGGCCCCGCATTCTGGACCGTGATGATGCAGTGCCGCTCTTGAGCGTGAAATGAGATATCTTTACCTACATGGCATGGAGAGCTTTACCAATACAGTGGACCCCCCAGTTTCGTAAAACTTCACTCCTGAAGTCTGCTCAAGTGCCATTACGAGCAATTTACTCCCCTTTAAAGGAAAAAATTTCCGTAGGTTAGTCTATTTCAGACCCCAAAAATACACTTCCACAAGAACTTACAAAATTATACTTACATAATTGCACGATTTCCGGGTATTCGTTAACCGAGGGGCCACTGTACTATGATCGGAAAGATAGGTAGTTGGATTAGTCGGTCTTAGGTAAAACTTTGTCCACTGAGTAGTGGAAACAGTGTTCAAGGGAGTGCGCGCGTGCTGGTCATTTCTGAGATGAACAAGAAGGAAGTGTCGGGAAACGTCATGTAAGGGTCTTGGTCGTTTGGATGCGAGACCGGGGTGGTCCGATGGGGACGGGCGAGCAATCCAGATGCCGCACCGTTGAGGAAACGGAACCAAGGTCAGAGAAGAGCGAAGGTCAGATATGTCAAAGGGCCGGTCGGAACCGCGGTACCTGAAGCAGGTGACGAACCGGCACCAGCAAAGGGACAGGGGTATTAGAGATGTCCGAGAGTTGTCCATTAATGAGGCAGGGTCAGTACTGGGTGCGGTATCAGGAAGGGGCCCAGAGGTAGGTTCACAGTTTAGGGCATCCATGGTTAGGTTTCTTCTTTCTTTTGTTAAAAACAAAAGAAAGAAAATAAAAATAAAAAAAAGAATAAAAGGGGAACATGGAGGAATAGCTCTAGGAGAATGAAAGGGGCGTAAATCACCCTCCGCACCCAAGAGGACCTCAACACCAAGTAGGGCAGATGCTACATGGAACCTGTGCCATACCCTACCCTTCATGCCAGTAAAACCAGCGATCCGGGATAGCAACCTCACATCCACAGCTACCTCGGCAGACAAAAAGAGAGGGGGCCCGGATATCCTCCACAAAGCATACCTCCATGGTCACCACCCTGGAATCCGAAAGGTGGCCCCCAGAGATACACCAGTCGCTCGAAAGATACCCCCTGGGAGACCGGAGAGGAGGGGCATCCCGGGCAATCCAGATTCCACGGCAAACTACACCACCGCCAAGAACCTCAAGGGAAAAGGGGAAGACCACGGTACCCTTCCCCTACCTAGGAACTAGAATGCCTGTGGGGGGAAGCTCCCAGGAGAAAATGGGAAGGAAATAAGGGAGGGATGAGGAGGAGGAGGAAGGAAAGGGGGGGATGGGGAAGATGGGAAAGGGAAGGGGATTGGGGGTAATTAGGTTCGGTCTGAGGAAGAAGACCAAGAGGTCCAATTCCTCAGACCGATACCCTTTTTACCACGACAAGGAGCCCCCTTAAAGGAGGTAAACATGCATAGTACTGTACTGCAAAACTAGAAATCTACCCATCAACCTTTTGTCAACTAATAAACACAACAGACTAGCAAGCTGCTGCTCTTATGCACTTCCTCACACCACAAACACTTACCAGATATCTATCACTTCTTCAAACCTATCTGCCTATTACCAAGCTTCTTTTAAAAAAATCTTAGGTACGTATTGTCAAATAGCCCTGGCACTGCAAACTTTCCTATTATCCTCTGCAATACTGTCTCCAACTTTAGTATTAACTTTAAAAACAATTGTTCTCACTTGCCTCAAAATTCTCTGAACATTAACTGAAACATTTCAAATATCTCTCACTCCACAAACACTTACTATAACCCACTTCCCAAATGCTACTTTATTTAAATACAGTTTTTAAATTAATGTATTTTAAGTGATTTGTTTTGCAACTATTTCTTAACCATTACAGCTACACCCTGTTAAACAACTTTTCTCCCTATTTAAACTTTCCAAATCCTTTTGTTTCACTTGATGTTAGAACATTCAGCTTTCTTTCATTATTAACATTAAGAATCACAATGCAAACGTATATGCATATAAAAAAATCTTTTAAGCTTATACATAATTACAGTACATGATGGCACCACTTTACAGCACTTCTCTTTACAGCATTTCGCTAATGCAGCAGATTTCAATTATACCCATTCATTATTTATTCAGACTTCCTACAATAAATATATTCACCATTCACTATAAGCTAAGGGCAAAAATATTTTAAGGCAAGTGATGTGTACTGAATATGCATTTTTTAGGCCTAGCTCTATTACTCACTTAATATATGATAATGTAAACACGTTATCAGGCTTCAATGTGTATTTGATGGTGAAAAAAGGGTTTCGTTTCACTTTTACAGCGATTTTCGCTTTACATTGGGAGCCGGAACCTAACCTACAGTATAAGAGGGCCTGCCTGTACAAACATTTAATTGAAGTGCTAAACCCGTGTAAATAATTCAGTTCAAGGAGTGGGAAGAAAAATTAGTTGCTGCAGCACCCGGCCATGAATGTGCTCGTGTTAGAAGTGGTATGTCTAGTGCCTGGACATCTAAAGTTTGCAGCATGGTGGTGTAGTGGATTAAGGCATCGAGAACTTGGCTAGCTTCCCGGGAGGCTGGTTAAATAAATTGGGTTCGATCCCCGGCTGGTCACAGTATGTTATGTATATTATATGTATGTATATTATACATACACTCAGTAACCACTTTATTAGGTACACCCTTCTAGAACTGGGTAGGAACCCCCTTACCTCCAGAACAGCCTGAATTCTTTGTGGCATGGATTCAACAAGGTGCTAGAAACATTCCTTATAGATCCTGGTCCATGTTGACATGAAAGCATCAGGGCAGTTGCTGCAGATTTGTCGGCTGCACATTCATGTTACAAATCTCCCATTCCACCACATTACACTAAATTCTGACCTTACCTCTACATCATCTTGTTTGATTCACCCCAGTAGTCTTGGCTAGGTCTCGTTCACAAGATGACCCATCACCCTGTATGTCACAGCAGAAATCACGATTCGTCGGACCCGACAATGTGCTCTAATCTTCAACTGTTCCAATTTAAATGACCCTGTGCCCAATGTAGCCTCAGTTCCCCGCTCTTAGCTGACAGGAGTGGAACCCAGTGTGATCTTGTGCTCCCTTTGCCTATCCATTCATGGTTCGACGTGTGTTTTCAGAGATTCTCTTCTGCATACCACTGTTTTAATGCATGGTTATTGAAGTTACTGTCACCGTCCTCTCAGTCTGAACCAGTCTGGCCATTCTCCTTTGACTTTTCTAATTAACAAGACATTTTCAAGCACAGAACTGACGCTCATTTAATGTTTTGTGCTTTTCACGATTCTCTGTAAACTCTAGACTGTTTCTAAGATACTCAAACCAACAATCATTCTATGGTCAGTCACTTAGATCATAATTCTTCTCCACTGATATATGATCTGAACAACTACTGAGCCTCTTGAACATGTCTGCATGCTTTCAAGCACTGAGGTGCTGTTACATGACTGGCTGATAAGATATTTGCATTAATGAGCAGGTGTCAGGTATACCTAATAAACTGGCCAGTGTATATAATAACATACAGGAGGACCCCGCTTTTACAGCAGGTTAGGTTCCAGGATACCGCTGTAGAGCAACTCACCATTTTTTTCACTTTTAAATGCATATAAATTCCTGATATATTTACACTTTCATATATTAAGTTAGCAATAGAACTAAACATAAAAAAAAAAACAGTAAAGTGCATATACAGTACACTCATTACTTACCTTAAAATATTTTTGGCCTTAATGTAGGGTGAGAGATGAGTAAGACTTATTGTAGGAAGTCAGGAGGAGATGAAAACAGCCTCTGCTATCCTTGAATTTATCTTCAGGAGCTTCCTCACCTCCCCAGCCTTCACAGAACTGAAGAGACTTAGGCCTTGGACTGGATAATGGCTCAGCTTAAAGGCACATTGTGACTAGTTTGAGCTTCAATCCACACACGTAAAAGTTATTCCATGTCAGCAATAAGATTATATTTTCTTATTAACTTTAGTGTTCACTGGTGTAACACTTAATTTCCTGCAACACTTTCTCCTCAGTGCCATTGTAATGCAAAAATAGTATACGTATATAACACGTAGTAACTTTAAAACACTGAAAACTTTGGAAAGTTTCCAGACAGAACCGAGGCATAGAGCTCACGGCAACACAAAGGTTCACTTGTAGAAATAAAAATAATAATAATACCAATAATAATTGTTTTACATGATGGTAGGATTGCTGGTGTCTATTTTTGTCTCATAAACATGCAAGATTTCAGGTATGTCTTGTTACTTCACAGTGGACCCCGGTTAACAGCCTGCTCAAACACTAACAATTATGTAAGTGTATTTTTGTAAGTGCTTTTGTAAGTGTATGTTTGGGGTCCAAAGGACTAATCTAATTTAAATTATTCCTTATGTTAATAAATTCGTTTAGTAACGGCACTTGAAACATTCTGGAATGAATTATGGCCGTTAACGGGGTCCCTGTACTTTCACTTAGGTCACACCACACATTCATGTACAAGCATATATATACACACCCCTCTAGGGGTTTTTTTCTGTTTTCTTACTAGTTCTTGTTCTTATTTCCTCTTATCTCCATGGGAAGTGGAACAGAATTCTTCCTCCATAAGCCATGCATGTCGTAAGGCGACCAAAATGCCGGGAGCAAGGGGCTAGTAACCCCTTTTTTAAAAAGAAACTTTGTTTTTCCTTTCTGGGCCACCCTGCTTCAGTGGGATACAGGCAGTTTGCTGAAAGATATAAAAAACACAATAACATTAAAACACTTGAAATTTTGGAAGATTTCCTGACAATCAAGAGATGCGGAGCTCACGGAGGATGTAAACAAATAAAGTGGTGTGCGAATGCCGTAATAGTGAATCAGGGAGCCATATAAATTAATTTTGGTTATTAATCTGAAATGTCTGTATTAGTGAATTGCTGTAAGTGGGGCCCTCCTGTACGTACATATAAAATGTCGACAATAAACTGAATAACTATTATCAAGTGGTATCACAGGTACACCTTAAACTATAAACTCTAGGCAGTTGAATAACTCAAGGTTTACATAATTTACAAAATTCGTGGCTATATATATACCTGTGCTCAGTTTCAAGAGTTTTCTACCTTCACAGCCCAGCCCAGGGCCAGGTTTTCCAGTCAATTGCTCATTTCATCAGGCTGTAACTGTCCCATCATTCTGAAAACTTTCATAGGTATGTGTTGGATGCAACTGATAAAGTTTGCTGATGGTGTGAATTCCCAAAAATTTCCCTTCCCCTGTCCTTCAATGTGTGATTCATATATCATTATACTAATAAAACATTTGACTTTCCCGAACATTATTACATAGGTCTTTTCAATACTTACAAATAGTTTGTCACCATCCAGGATACCTTGACTTTTAGTTCAACATTAACTTTGTTAATGAGTTCAGTTGGATCTATGTTGGAGATCCTGAAGATAGTGTCCAAGCACCAACATTAAATAAGAAAAAGATGAAAAGCAGGAGGTT
>WNWK01054254.1:0-11612 GCA_009830355.1 Cherax destructor
CTCATGGATGTGCAGTCAAGTCTGGCCCTGTGGACAACCTGTATAAAGACTCTAGTTCCTGTGTCAGCGTTGGCTTGTTCTGTCCTCTGTCCAGCTGTACGGGCAGGCCGATTTTCTCTTCCCCGACTCATGTAGGGGGAGAGTTTTTTTTCGGCCTGCACCGGCAATTTCCTATTGTAAATGTCAGGTGACCGGAAGCCAGTTTCCCCTGGGTAACCTTGCTTGCTTGTTTACACCTTCGTGCCCGCCAGTATTGTCGTGTCGAGACGACACGCGGTAGGTGGCCGAGCGGATGTAAACAGCCTACCCAGAGGCTGTTTCAAACTGCGCGGCACTATGGTGCTGCCCTCTATAGGCCTATCAAGGTCGGGCTGGTCAGCCATGCTTCTCTCTCACTTCTACGGCCTACCTCACTGAACCAGGTTCTACCCAACTGGCTCCCGGTCCCCTCACGCTCTGTCCCCGTGTACACCTACACCTTGCCATTAATAAACTGAGTCTAGTCATCGGCCGTATCTCTGCACCTACGCTACCATTCTACTGCCCAAAGTAAGCAGCCAAGAAGTTAGACTTAACACAAGCCCAAGTAATTAGTACGGGTGATCTTAATGCAAACCAGCCAACATGGAACATGGGCACACAGAACACGGCAGGACTTCATCTCTACGATTACATAACTACCTCCCCATATATTCTTCTCTCGCCCTCTCCCATATCTTCCCGCATATTTTAACTACAGAACTGGCTATGAAGAATCTCTCGAGATATAAACTGAGTCAGCTCAATTCAAACATGAAGTTGCATGCAGACTGGACGTAATATGTGAAGTGAGAATAAATCAATCATCATGAAATTTCCAACTCTGAGCCATTTTCACTTCCAAAACACGATATGAAAAAACTTCAAGAGATCCCAGTGGGAGAACACCGTTGAGATTCGCGATACAAATACAGGCGACACAAACACTGATTTAAAGTTAAACCATACCACGGGTGGGGTTAGAACCCGCGATCAGAGAGTCTCAAAACTCCAGACCGACGCGGGTTCTAACCCCACCCGTGGTATGGTTTGTTTGCAATCGTGTCATTACGATTTCGTGAGTCACACTGATTTAAAGTTATTTGAAATTACAACATATTTAAACCATTCTGCCACATCACTTCTCAATAAAACTATTGGAAAACATTCTAAAAGCCACTAAAACCATGATGGACCCGTGACTGCACGGGCACTTGCACTAAGTAGAGCCTAATATTCTCATTGGGCTGAATATTCTGGATTTTTTCATGTTTGTGGGGAGCAATTGATCCAACAAACACTATCATCATGACCAATTTCCATTTTGAGAGAAGAAGTTTTTTCGCCCTTAAAAATCCCTGACAAAGTTTGGGTTCCATGCTATCGCTGCTGACACCAAAATTCGTCGTAAAATTTCGATGTCCAAAATTCTGTGGGATTCTTATGATTCCAGAAAGATGGTTTTATATTTGCCAACCTTACATATGCTGCCGAAATTGTCCTGTTCGTGTCCGCCTCAGTTGATGAATTTAGTGTTCAGCAGAGATCGCCAACTTTACAAAATTGTATGAGACTTCGACAGGCGACAGCAGAAACACACAAATATTACTAAAATCAAAGAGGGAATCATGGTGACACTTTTGCACGAATCGCACATCCATACCCCGACAGCAAAAATGTTTAGGCAACATTTAACAGCACAATCAAGAAGACCAGAGGCCTAGCTTTTCCCTACGAGCCCCGTGAGGGCGGGGAATGGGGCTAGGCCTGGGGACATTTGGACCCAGACGGTGGGAGACATAGGTCTCAGTCACTCCTAAGACAGGTAGCCAAGGCCGAGTCACCATCTGGAAAAGGCCGGGAGAGTACCGGCGAATCAAGGAGAAGACAGGTCGCCCAACACTGCCATCCTTCCCAACCAGAGAAATGGAGTACTCTGCCCAGCTCCCCAGGAACGATCAAATGCTCTACCTGGAGGGTGTTCCGGGGGTCAGCGCCCCCGCTGATCAGTCCTTTAACCAAGCCTTCAGCAGATTATCTCGCACCAACACTACCCACGCCTTTCGTACTTATTCAAGAAGACTTTTACACGAAATCGACTCAGCAAGCCAGGTATGGACGACACATTCTCCTCCAGTGAGTTACACCTCACACAGCTGTCCTCAGGATATGCAGCTGGTGAAGAAAGAATTTCCCACGAATTAAATTAGATACCTCCCGTCATCTTCACACCCAGTCATTCTCACCAGTAAAGATGTGTGGTGACGATCCATCACAACCTGCATCATACAAACCTGTTTTATTATCTTGTCTAGGTAAGGTCATAATAGTAATAATAATAATAATAATAATAATAAAATAATAATAATAATAATAATAATAATAATAATAATAATAATAATAATCTTTATTCCTACATGTGCAACCTATACAGACCATAGCTAACATTGATGACATGCTATATAGAAAATCCCTGGGTATGCAGAGCATTTGGGGAAAATTAGGTGAATTTTGCGCTGGACAGGCACTTAAAGTCAGTACCTGATCAGCCGGGTTGTGGTTCTTACGTCAGACCCTGATCCTGGTCTCAGACCGAGCCTCGGGGGCGTTGACCCTCGAAACCCTCTCCAGGTAAACTCCAGGTTCCTGATTGGTAATGTAGAAGTTACCTGCAACCTCAATAGACCCTCGTGTAGTAGCACCCCGTCAGCCTCTGTAAATACCCCAGTTTTATTTTATTTTGTCTATTCGAATATTTTGATACATCTTTTAAAGAAAAATATATCAAAACTCGAAAGGGGAGAGAATTCGTACTCAAAAGCCACCTTCCTCAATATAATATCTAAATAGCTGGGAAAATTGGTAGCTGGAAAGTGTTTGGTGGTATCTTACACCGGAAGTGTGGTCACTGGTTAACCACACTTGTCCGCCAGGGAACGGTCGCTACTTCCATTCATGAAGTGCAGTGTTTTTGCATATGCAAAGACGTGTGTGTGTGTGTGTACTCACCTATATGTGGTTGCAGAGATCGAGTCACAGCTCCTGGCCCTGACTCATAAGAACATAAGAAAGAAGAAACACTGCCGCAGGCCTACTGGCCCATGCGAGGCAGGTCCAAGTCTCCCACCGGCTTAAGCCAATGCCCCGACCCAGCCAGGTCAGGTTACATTCACTTAAGGAAGGAGCACGGCATCTGACCTAGTAGCACAAGCTAGTCAGGTCCAACTCACACCCACCCACACCCACTCATATATTTATCTAGCCTATTTTTAAAACTACACAACGTTTTAGCCTCTATAACTGTAATCGGGAGTTTGTTCCACTCATCCACAACTCTATTACCAAACCAATGCTTTCCTATATCCTTCCTGAATCTGAATTTATCCAACTTAAAGCCATTGCTGCGAGTCCTGTCAATACTAGATATTTTTAACACGCTATTTACATCCCCTTTATTTATTCCTGTTTTCTATTTATACACCTCAATCATATCGCTGGCAATACTAGGTCCACCCTCCCTGCTACAAGATCCTTGTAGTACCTCCCATTGTGTGTGTACTCACCTATATGTGGTTGCAGGGATCAAGTCACAGCTCCTGGCCCCACCACTTCGCTGGTCGCTACTAGGTCCACTCTGCTACAAGAGCCTTGTACTCACCTGTTTGTTGTTGCAGGGGTTGATTCACAGCTCCTGGCTGCTGTGTGTGTGTACTCGCCTATTTGTGGCTGTAGGAGTCGTATCTCAGCTCCTGGTCCCGCCTCTTCCCGTTTATAGGATTACTCCTTCCTAGCCTAGTGAGCACTGTAATACCCATTCTTAAAACTGTGTATGGAGTCTGCCTTCACTATTTCTTCATTCAGGTCATTCATTTCCTGACCATCGGCAAGCTGAAGGACTACTTCCTGATATCCCGAAATAACAGCAGATATTTACCTAAAATAACAGCAGATATTTACACAAAATAACAGCAGATATTTCCACAAAATAACAGCAGATATTTACATAAAATAACCAGATATTTACACAAAATAACAGCAGATATTTACACAACCAGATATTTACACGAAATAACAGATATGTACACAAAATAACAGCAGATATTTACACAAAATAACAAGGGACACAATGGAATCAAGTTATTTTATTTAACTATTTGGTTATCTTAAAGTTATATTAATATAATGCATACTACTAGGCTAAGTCTTCATAAAATACAAAAGGGTTATCTTAGGTTAAATCTACTTTATTACTAGGTTATCTTAGGTTAAGTCTACATATTTTATTACTAGGTTATCTTAGGTTAAGTCTACAACTTTATCACTAGGTTATCTTAGGTTAAGTCAACATACCACATTGCGTTATCCTGGGTTAAATTTTCATAATAAGAATTGTGGCCATAATAACACCTGTGAGTCTTCTAGACCACTGAAATAGAATGCATGTTGCGGCAGTGTGACGTTGTAAATGGTCCAAGTCGGACCGAAACGTCGTAAGCTCCTCTTTTCTATGTGCGAATTACGGGTGCCCCGTGGCCTGGTGGCTAAAGCTCTCGCTTCACACGGTGAGGGTCCGGGTTTGATTCCCAGCGAGGGTAGAAACATTGGGCGTGTTTCTTCACACTGGTTGTCTATGTTCACCCATCAGTAAAATGGGTACCTGGGTGTTAGTGGACTGGTGTGGGTCGCATCCTGGGACAAAACTTGACCTAATTTGCGGGAAATGCTCTTGAGATCATAACAACGGGCTTTCTATACAGTAGTATGTCATTGATGTCAGCTATGGTCTGTATACCTTGTACATGTACTTGTAGAAAGAAATACTATATTATATTATTATATCAAGATGCATGTTACTTGTATGATGTCTAAAGTAAATCATACCTACTTGCTAACTCAAGAAGGCTAGAATATCTAATTATAGGTTAGTGTGATGTCCAGGGGAAAGGGAGGACATTCCTGTGATGTCAGGAGAATGAGTGTACAAGATTCTTCAGAAGAGACGTCACCAGATGTTTTGTGTTGTGGAAGTCAGTTTAGTCAGGTACAGGTACACACAAATACATGCCCCGGCATGTAGTGTCTTTGTTTACCTGGAGAGAGTTCCGGGGGTCAACTCCCCCGCGGCCCGGTCTGTGACCAGGCCTCATGGTGGATCAGGGTCTGATCAACCAGGCTGTTACTGCTGGCCGCACGCAGTCCAACGTACGAACCACAGCCTGGCTGGTCAGGCACCGACTTCAGGTGCCTGTCCAGTGCCTGCTTGAAGGGGTCTATTGGTAATCCCCCTGATGTATGCTGGGAAATAAAATAAAACTAACACATCTGCCCAAAAAAAACTGAAAAATACTGAAAATTCGCGTTTTTTAATGATTTTAAATTTTCCGAGTTGAGTGAACCCTTAAGTTCTGCACGGTAGCAGGCCAGAGCCTTCCATCTGTTAGCTACAGTTATCTTGCTACAACCAAGGTTTTCCTTTATAACTTGAGAACGCCTATTCCAATCGGCTTCACATTTTAAACCTAGTCAGGCATTACTAGATGAAGGTTCGTAGAGGATCTGACATGTTTAGGTGCTCTCTGGTCAATTGTATATACATAATTCCAGAAATTTATTTCCACAAGATTGCCTTAACGATCCAGCTTTGATTGACTTCACAAGTTCAGGTGGTCAAAATATTGCTTGTTTTAAGATTCAGATATGTATAACAGCTATGGAAAATTCTAGAGGGATTAGTACCAAATTTGCACACGAAAATCACTCCCTACGAAAGCAAAAGACTCGTCAGGAGATGCAACATTTCCCATTGAAAAGCAGGGGCGCCACTAGTACACTGAGACAACAAAATAAGTGTCAGGGGCCCAAGACCATTCAACTGCCTCCCAGCATACATAAGGGGGATTACTAATAGACCCCTGACTGTCTTCAAGAAGGCGCTGGACAGGCACCTAAAGTCAGTACCTGACCAGCCGGGCTGTGGTTCATACGGTCAGCTGTAACAGCCTGGTTGATCAGGCCCTGATCCACCATGAGGCCTGGTCATGGACTGGGCCGCGGGGGCGTTGACCCCCGGAACACCTCCAGGTACACAGGTGTTAGATCAATAAGCCACATCAATACCCGCTCTTTGACACAAATATTTTATGACAATGGTATACAGTACCATTGTATACCATGTGCAAAAGTTAGGTATCTTTATTTAGAAACGTTGCGCCTACACAGTAGGCTTCTTCAGTCGAGTACAGAGGAAGTACTTTTGAAGGATGATGGATTGATTACATCACAGTTATTATGTCAGTACAGTTATTACCTGTCAGTACAGTTATTACCTGTCAGTACAGTTATCACCTGTCAGCACAGTTATTACCTGCCAATACAGTTATTATCTGTCAGTACAGTTATCTTGTCTTCCTCTAACACACTCCATTAATTATTGGTCCAAATCAGAGCGAATCGTCGCCTTAACTTCCTGCTAAGTGAGTGTTATTTGTGTATTGTTTCAGTCACGGTATTGTGCCTTTTAATTAGCTGTATTCATAGGTAAATTGAAGGCGCTACCACTTGACCCACGATACACTTAGCATGTGTCACTTGAAGTGGCACTAAACGATGCCACCTGCAAGGGTCAGCACCCCACTTGACACCGTTTCCACTAGCGTAGACTGGAAGGTCACAAGGTCATGACCTGTTCGCCACACTACTATTTCTGTAGTTATTGCACAACTAACAACTGAGGTGCCTGGGTTCTATCCTGGGGCGAGGGGCGGTTATGTTAAGATTTTGTTGGGATTTTTAACCCCGGAGGGTTAGCCATCCAGGATAACCTAGGAAAGTCAGTGCGTTATCGAGGGACTGTCTGTCTTATTTCCACTGTGGTCCTTCAATCTTGTCCCCCAGGATGCCACCCACACCAGTCGATTAACACCCAGGTACCTACCTGTTTGCTAGGTGAACAAGGACAGCAGGTGTAAGGAAACACGTCCAATGCTTACACCCTTGCCGGGGATCGAACCACGGACACTCAGTGTGTGAAGTGAGAGCGTTGCCTTACACTGCTGCCCCTGTTAACCTAACAGTAACGAGGTACCTGGGTGTTAGTTACCTTACACTGCTGCCCCTGTTAACCTAACAGTAACGAGGTACCTGGGTGTTAGTCACCTTACACTGCTGCCCCTGTTAACCTAACAGTAACGAGGTACCTGGGTGTTAGTTACCTTACACTGCTGCCCCTGTTAACCTAACAGTAACGAGGTACCTGGGTGTTAGTTACCTTACACTGCTGCCCCTGTTAACCTAACAGTAACGAGGTACCTGGGTGTTAGTTACCTTACACTGCTGCCCCTGTTAACCTAACAGTAACGAGGTACCTGGGTGTTAGTTACCTTACACTGCTGCCCCTGTTAACCTAACAGTAACGAGGTACCTGGGTGTTAGTCACCTTAAACTGCTGCCCCTGTTAACCTAACAGTAACGAGGTACCTGGGTGTTAGTTACCTTACACTGCTGCCCCTGTTAACCTAACAGTAACGAGGTACCTGGGTGTTAGTTACCTTACACCTGCTGTCCCTGTTAACCTAACAGTAACGAGGTACCTGGGTGTTAGTCACCTTAAACTGCTGCCCCTGTTAACCTAACAGTAACGAGGTACCTGGGTGTTAGTTACCTTACACTGCTGTCCTTGTTAACCTAACAGTAACGAGGTACCTGGGTGTTAGTTACCTTACACTGCTGTCCCTGTTAACCTAACAGTAACGAGGTACCTGGTTGTTAGTTACCTTACACTGCTGCCCCTATTCGCCTAGTAGTAATTAGGTACCTAAGTGTTAGTCACCTTACACCTGCTGTCACTGTTCACATAGTAGTAAGCAGGTTCCCGAGTGTTAGTGGCATCCTGGGGAGAGGACATAAGGACAACAGTGGAAATAAGCCACTCTGGCTTATCTGGGTTATCCTGGGTTATAAACTCAGGATAACAATTCGCCACAAACCCACAGTTGAGAGAGGAAACTTTAGACGATGTGTTGATCCATAGTACCAGAGCAGGATAGCTGTCACAATTTGATTGGCAGAGGACATAGTTATATATTATCGGGGACTGTGTATATTCTGCGAGTCGTACTCACCTATATGTGGTGGTAGGGGGTTGATTCATAGCTCCTGGCCCCTAGGTGCGTATACCTGTCAGTGTATATACACACGTGTGTGTATCTGTCAGTGTATACACACAGAAGTGTGTATAGTATATATATATATATATATATATATATATATATATATATATATATATATATATATATATATATATATATATATATACTATAAAATAAATTCTGCGTAACGTTAAATTTTAATCATATATAGTGAGAAAATGATAAGTAAATTGTGGTAGAAAATGATGGTGGTGTTATGATTTAAGAAGTGACCTGCCTCGTCTTATTAAAGAAGCTGCCTCGTCTTATTAAAGGATCGCTTCTCTCATCTTGTTAAAAGCATTTTCTTGTTGAGAAGCCTGTGTTTAACCCAGGGGAGGAAGATAAGGCACTGGACACTGTATCAAGGCTAAGGCACTGGACACTGTATTGAGGCTAAGGCACTGGACACTGTATTGAGGCTAAGGCACTGGACACTGTATTGAGGCTAAGGCACTGGACACTTGTATCAAGGCTAAGGCACTGAACACTTGTATCAAGGCTAAGGCACTCAACACTTGTATCAAGGCTAAGGCACTGAACACTTGTATCAAGGCTAAGGCACTGAACACTTGTATCAAGGCTAAGGCACTGAACGCTAGTATCAAGGCTAAGGCACTGAACACTTGTATCGAGGCTAAGGCACTGAACACTTGTATCAAGGCTAAGGCACTCAACACTTGTATCAAGGCTAAGACACTGAACACTTGTACCAAGGCTAAGGCACTGAACACTTGTATCAAGGCTAAGGCACTCAACACTTGTATCAAGGCTAAGGCACAGAACACTTGTATCAAGGCTAAGGCACTCAACACTTGTATCAAGGCTAAGGCACTGAACACTTGAATCAAGGCTAAGGCACTCAACACTTGTATCAAGGCTAAGGCACTGAACACTTGTATCAAGGCTAAGGCACTGAACACTTGTATCAGGCTAAGGGATTGAACACTTGTATCAGGCTAAGGCACTGAACACTTGTATCAGGCTAAGGCACTGAACACTTGTATCAGGCTAAGGCACTGAACACTTTTATCAAGGCTAAGGCACTGAACACTTGTATCAAGGCTAAGGCCCTGAACACTTGTATCAAGGCTAAGGCACTGAACACTTGTATCAAGGCTAAGGCACTGAACACTTGTATCAAGGCTAAGGCACTGAACACTTGTATCAAGGCTAAGGCACTGAACACTTGTATCAAGGCTAAGGCACTGAACACTTGTATCAAGGCTAAGGCACTGAACACTTGTATCAAGGCTAAGGCACTCAACACTTGTATGAAGGCTAAGGCACTGAACACTTGTATCAAGGGTAAGGCACTGAACACTTGTATCAAGGCTAAGGCACTGAACACTTGTATCAAGGCTAAGGCACTGAACACTTGTATCAAGCCTAAGGCACTGAACGCTTGTATCAAGGCTAAGGCACTCAACACTTGTATCAAAGCTAAGGCACTCAACACTTGTATCAAGGCTAAGGCACTGAACACTTGTATCAAGGCTAAGGCACTGAACACTTGTATCAAGGCTAAGGCACTGAACACTTGTATCAAGGCTAAGGCACTGAACACTTGTATCAAGGCTAAGGCACTGAACACTTGTATCAAGGCTAAGACACTGAACACTTGTATCAAGGCTAAGGCACTGAACACTTGTATCAAGGCTAAGGCACTCAACACTTGTATCAGGCTAAGGGATTGAACACTTGTATCAGGCTAAGGCACTGAGCACTTGTATCAGGCTAAGGGATTGAATACTTGTATCAGGCTAAGGCACTGAACACTTGTATCAGGCTAAGGGATTGAACACTTGTATCAGGCTAAGGCACTGAACACTTGTATCAGGCTAAGGGATTGAACACTTGTATCAGGCTAAGGCACTGAACACTTGTATCAGGCTAAGGCACTGAACACTTGTATCAAGGCTAAGGCACTGAGCACTTGTATCAGGCTAAGGGATTGAACACTTGTATCAGGCTAAGGCACTGAGCACTTGTATCAGGCTAAGGCACTGAGCACTTGTATCAGGCTAAGGGATTGAACACTTGTATCAGGCTAAGGCACTGAACGCTTGTATCAGGCTAAGGCACTGAACACTTGTATCAGGCTAAGGCACTGAACACTGTATTGAGTCTAAAGGACTGAACATCTTCAGTCAAGACTAAGGCACTGAACACCTTTAAGTTACTTCTCCAAGTCTTCCACAATAAAAATACCCAAGTGTTATACATGTGTCTTGTTTATTGTCGTTATTGTATATCAAATTATTGATGCTAGAATGTGTATGGCAGTACCATCTATCGAGGACACAGATTTATGCAGGTCGTCCAGTGGGCCACAGAAAGCAAAATGGAAATTAGACACATGTGCAACATCTGGGTGTCTTTATTGTAGACGTTTCGCCCTCCAGTGGCTTTATCAATACAGATTCTAGGACAAAACTTGAGACAGTAGAACTATATACAAAAGATGAGGTAATCAGAAAGCAAAATACAGTTAGGCTATTATGGTAACACTGAAGAACGACTGGTAGCGCACTCAGGGCTCAAAGTTGGTCGAAGTTGGACCGAAACGTCGTGGTAAGCTCCTCTCTTCTATGTGCGGGTTGTGTGTATTGTTCCAGTCACGGTATTGTGCCTTTTTTGTTATTTATAACTGGAGTTCCTTCAAGACTACGGTGATGTTCACCAACTGCAAGACTAAGGGACTGATTACCTCATCCCTTGTTTATCAATCTTCACATTATTCTTGTACTGATAAAGCCACTGGTTGACGAAACGTCTACAAATAAAGACACCCAGATTTGGTGCATGTGTCTAATTCCTAACGTAATTTAACCTAACCTAACCTAACTAGTCCCTAGACTCATTATATGCATAAACTAAGACCAGACTTAAAAAAACCTGCTTCACCCCCTTATTAGCCTTGAGTGGAGTAACACCAGTAGCTAAGATAGTAATACTGTTAATTAAATAGAGGTAGTTGTAGTGTAGCCTTGACTCATACACCTGGATAATTCACGATAGTCCTTAATCTAGACAGAAGTCGATAGTTCTTCTCAGCAGATACTCATTGTGTATTTCCAAGCTCTCTATTGTCTGCCTTTCTCGTGTACCACCACCACCACCACTACCACCACTACCACGCACAACCAGCCACCACCACCAATACCACCATTACCACCATCACCACATACAACCAGCCACCACCACCACATACATTTAGCCACTACCAAGACCACCACATACAACCAGCCACCACTACCACATACAACCAGCCACCACCACATACAACCAGCCACCACCACGTACAACCAGCCACCACCACATACAACCAGCCACCACCACTCCCCCCACCACCACAACAAACCCCCACCACCACAACCCCCCACCACCACCACATACAACCAGCCA
>WNWK01054255.1:0-11612 GCA_009830355.1 Cherax destructor
CAGACCAAGGGGGGCCCCGGGAAAAGCAGGAGCACACTAAGAACAAATGAGAGGACAAAAAGACAATGAAGGAGCTAAGCTATAGCAGAGACTAACAGACAACTGCAGTGGCCAGGAACAGCTAAGCAGGAAAGACAGACCACTGAGCACAGGGGCATCAGCCAGGGAAGGATTGAAGGAAGGAACTAAAATGCACCTCAGAGGATGCAAAGGGAATACAGTGGGAAGACGAAAGGGAGAGGTCAGTTTTGTCTACAGGCTCCAGGAAGTCGAAGGGAAACTATAATGAAAGAAAACAGGAGAAAAAAGCGATTGCAAGTGTCATGAAAGCAAAGGTGAGGATGACATGACCCAGGTGACAAATTTTCGGAGCATTGGGTGGATTTCAAGAGGAAGAAAATGCCTGTCAAAGAATTTTCAAGGCAGAATCGGGTCGGACCAGGATCCTGCAGGAGAAAGCACAGCTAAAGGGACAAACCAGAGTACCGGAGAGTGTACCTCGATCGAGACAGAACACAAGAAAGGATGATACTCAAGAGGAACAAAGACGTAAAGGAAAACCGAGAGCAATGACGAAGATGAGCAAGGGAACCCAGACTCAGCTGGAAGAGCAAACACACCCTCCTCTAGAAATACCCATAGAAGGAATCCAACCATGACAACCCCAATGCAACTGAACAATCTAAACCATAACCAACACAGAGTTCCTCTGTCCCCACCCCCCATACAAACCTCACCCTACAGCAACCCCCTATGGACACTCTGTCCCCACCCCCTCATCACAAACCCCACCCCCACTGCAACCCCCATAGGCCCCATGGAGCTCTGCTCCCACCCTCATCACAACCCCACCACCGAAAGCCATTGCCGGGGCCCCCTGCTCCCCCAACCCCAACATTCCCCCTGGACCACATTTTTAGAATAGTTGAAGTTTGGAACATGAACGCAAATGGAATAAGCAAATGTGAGGAGTGGCATGAAAGGATTCATAGCAGTCACAGAAACGAAACTCACAGAGACAATAACAGACGTAATCTTCCACCAGGATATCAGATCCTGAGGAAAGATAGGAGCAGAGGGGGAGGAGGGTTCCTGCTCATTAAAAACTGATGGGATTTGAGGAAATGGAATGAATGGACGAGACTGGAGAAAGGGATTACATAGTAAAAGTTACAATTCAATTACAGCGATGTACAACCACCACAGAACTGCAGGAGGCCAAGAGAGGAATATGAAGGAGTTAGCAACAGAGCAATGGTGGAACACTAGCTGAGGTGGCAGAAGAGCTCACTTGAGCAGAGCAAAGTTACTGGTTATGGGCGATTTCAACCACAGGGAGATCATTGGGAAAACCTGGAGCCACATGGGGTCCCAAAACATGGAAGCCAAGATGATGGATGTGGTACTGGAAACCTCATGCACCAACATGTTAGGGACACTACCAGAGAGAGAGGGAGGATGAACCAGTAAGACTGGACCTTGTGTACACCCTGAGTAGCTTGGACATTGAGGACATAGCATACTGAGAAGCCCTTGGAGCAAGTGATCACGTGGTTCTGAGCTTTGAATACATAGTAGATTACAAGTGGAAAGGGTAACAGGAGTTGAATGGGAAAAGCCAAACTATAAAAGGAGGAACTATACAGGTATGAGGAACTTCCTACAGGAGGTTCAGTGGGACAGGGAATTGGTAGGAAAGTCAGTAAACGAAATGATGGAATATTTAACAACAAAATGAAGGAGAGGAAAGGTTTGCTCCCAAGGGAAACAGAAGAAATGGAAGCCAAAACAGCCCAAAGGTTTAAAAAGGGTGTAGGGAGGCAAAAACAAAATGCACTGAGCAGGGAAAAAAGTACAAAAGAAAAAGGACCCAGGAAAAAAAAGATTGGTTGAGCCAGAAAAGTATGCACAGATAAGAAGGGGGGCCCGCAACGTACAAAAACAACTAGCATCGAAAGTCAAGTCTGACCCAAAATGCTCTCCTCCCCTCTCTCTCCCCCATTCTTTCCCCCCTCTCTCTCCCCCCCTCCTCACCTTCCATCCATCCATCTTCCTTCTCCTCTCCCATCTCCCCTACCCTTTCCCTCACTGCTTAACCAGCAGTTTCTCTCCCCCTCTCTCATTGTACCCTAATCTCTCCCTGCTGCTGTTTTTTCCCCCCACTTCATGTCTTTCTCCCTCTGCCCTATCTCCCCCCCCCATCTTTACACTCACACCCACTCACTCTGAAAATACACAAGCCTCCTCTTTCTCCTCAAACTCTCCCTCACACCATCACTCTGTCCCCCTCCCTCCCTCCCTCTCCCCCTCCCTCTTACACTCCCATCCCCCATTCTATCACTTTCTCTCTCCCCCTCCCTCTCTCTTCATTCTCACTTTCCATCCATCTTCCTTCTCTTCCCCCCCTCTCTCCCCCCCTAGCCTCTCCACACTCCCTTTCCCATCTCTCCCTATACCCCCATTTACCCCCTAATCTCCCCCTATGCCACTGTCTTCCCCTCCCACCTCATACCCTTCTCCCTCTGCCCTACCTCCCTCCCCCTTTCCCTCCCTACAATAAACACCCATCCTCACACACACAAGGCTACAAACACAAAGGCTACAAACCTCGGCAAAGGAGAAAGCCCTTTGGGAGTGAGTATAACGAACCGTCTCAGGAGGCAAAATCAACCAGATAAGTGCGCAGCATATGGGCGACTGGCAAACCTAAGATTAGCGTTCCTTTACCTTAACAAGGAATCGTTCAAGACACTGTATACCGTGTACGTCAGGCCCATACTAGAATATGCAGCACCAGTCTGGAACCCACACCTGGTCAAGCACGTAAAGAAACTAGAGAAAGTGAAAAGGTTTCGAAAAGGTTAGTTCCACAACTCAGGGGTCTGTCTTATGAAGAAAGATTGGGAAATAGGACTAACAACACTGGAGGAAAGAAGGGTCAGAGGAGACATGAAAACGACATACAAATACTCCCGGGGAATTGACAAGGTAGACAGTGACAGGATGTTTCAAAAGGAATACAGAAACAAGGGGACACAACTGGAAGCTGAAGACTCAGATGAGTCAAAAGGGGTGTCAGGAAGCATTTCTTCGCCACAGGTAGTCAGGAAGTGGAATAGTCTAGAGAAGATATAGTGGAGGCAGGAACCATACATAGTTTTAAGACAAGGTATGATAAAGCTCATGGAGCAGGGAGAACAGAGACCCAGTAGCAGACAGCGAAAAGGCGGGGGGCCCGGAGCTGAGTCTCGACCCCTGCAACCACAATTAAGTGAGTACAATTGGGGGAGTACACACCCACTCTGAAAATACACAAGCTTCGTTCTGTGGTAAAATGGGTTACCTAAGAACAAGGCCGAGAACCAGAGGTCTGGTGGACAAGCCTGGAGGGAAGTTAGGGAGGCAGAGCTCAAAAAAAAGGGAGGAAGACGGGGGAAGGAAGCTAAAAGAGCTTAGCAAGAAAATGGAGGAGAAATAGCTGCAGAGAGCAGGAAGTAGGAGCTACAAGCCAAATCAGCAGAAGATAAGATACAGTGCTTAGAAGAGGAACTGAAAAAAACTGAAACAGCTTAGAGAAAAATGACAGTACAGACATAATATCAGGAACTTCTACATCAGTCACATACAAGGGGATTTAGGGAGCAAGAAGCTATACTGTATGCAGAGGCCATATCAGACCCATGTGGGCCAAGGTAGACGAGGAGCACACTAAGAACAAATGAAAGGTCTGAAGATAATGAAGGAGCTATGCTAGATGCAGGGACTAACAGACCCCTGCAGGGGCCAGGAACAGCTGAGCAGGAAAGACAGACCAGTGAGCATAGGGGCTTCAGCCAGGGAGGATTGAAGGAAGAACTCTCCAATGGAAGGAACTAAAACACCCCCAGAGGACACAATGGGGAGACAGTGGGAGGCTGAAAGGGAAAGGTCAATTTTGTCTACGGGCTCCAGGAATTCGAAGAGGAAACCCATGATGAAAGAAAACAGTGGAGAAAAAATGATTGAAAGTATCATGAAAGCAATAAATGAGGTGACATGACCCAGGGACAAATTTTCGAACAATTGGGTGGTTTGCAAAGGGAAGAGAACGGCCTCTCACAGTAATTTTCAAGGCAGAATCAGCTCGAACCATGATCCTACAGGAGAAAGCACGACTGAGGGACAAACCGGAGTACCAAAAGTGTACCTCGATCGAGACAGAACACAAAAGGAAAGGATGATATTGAAGAGAGGGTTTCAAAGACGAAAGGAGGAGAGAAGAAATAAAGATGAGCAGAAGAACCAGACCCAGGTGGAAGGACAAACACACCCTCCAGAAACATCCGCAGACAGACTCCAACCACGACAACCCAAGGCAATTGAACAATCTAAACCAACACTCACATACTGTTCCTTCTGTCCCCACCCCCACACCACAAACTATTTTATTTTATGTTATCCTAGGCTATGGGTGTGAGGAATGGGTGGTGAATGTTGCAACAAGGAGAAGGTTGGAGGCAGTGGAGATGTCATGTCTGAGGACAATGTGTGGTGTGAATATAATCAGAGAATCCAGTTTGGGTTGGAGGTGGGGATTCCCAAAAATATTATTCAGGGGGATGATGGGGGGTTATTGAGATGGTTTGGACATGTAGAAGGATGGAACAAAATAGAATGACTTAGTTATAAATCTTTGGAGGAAGGGGGGGTAGGGGTTGACCAAAAGGTTGGAGGGGGGGGAAATAGAAGGTTTTGTGTGAAAGGGGGCTTGACTTAGGCGTCATGGGTGTTAGATGGGAAAATGGAGACAAAGGGTTTTTCTGAACTTGACATGCTTTTGGGTTAAACAATAACATTTATGGGGGGTTCAGGAAACCGGCAGGCCAGGCTTGAGTCCTGGAGATGGGAAGTACAGTGCCTGCACTCTAAAGGGGGGGGGTTTATTGCAGTTTTATAAAGTAGTGTGAGCACCCCTCTAGCAAGACAGTGATGGGTGAATGATGAGAAATTTTTTCTTTTTCTCCACCCTACCTTGGGGAACGGCCGATGTTTAATAAAAAATAAATCCTAGGCTAAATCTACGTAACTTAATAATATGTGACTGCGCATGTTTCTCTCACAACCCCTACACAAATTTAAGTCTATAGTTTGTAAAATTATCTGGTAATCTCCTGAATACGTCTTATCTTATCACGAACACACAGGTGCACACAAAAATGCACATATATACACATACACACATGTACACAAATGTATACCTACAAAATTACACCTCCATATAGTTAGCCCCAAAATCTATAGATTAATGAATCTTTTTTTTTTTTTACATAATACTCTTCTTAGTCAAAAAAACAAATGTAATACATTAACATATATGTTCAGAAAAATTCACATGTTGAAAAAGTCATAGAAAAATTGCCTGCATTTTTTAACCCCCAAACTGAGATCTTGTTAAAAATTTTCTGATGAGGACCACCTCAGGTTGAAGTTATTATGTTTATACTTTTTTTTCAACATTGCCTCCCCCACAAAGGCAGGAAAGCCCCAAAAAAACACTTTACCATTTCAACATTTTAAGATAAGACAGTTCAGATGTCCCCCAAAGCACCAATATCCGAACCCCTCCTTTAAAGTGCAGGCATTGTACTTCTCCCCCCAGGACTCAAGTGCGGCTAACCGGTTTCCCCTGAATTCCTTCAGAAAAATACCCTGTTCACACAGTCCAACAGCTCGTCAAGCCCCAAAAAAATTCATCTCCATTCACTTCTACCTAACATGCTCAAACATCCTCATTCTAACCCCCTTACAAAAACTTCTTTCCCCTCCTTTCATCATTTCCTAGTCATCCTCCCCAAGTCACCCTATTTTACCCCATGCTCTCCAAATACCAAAAACACCTAAACAACCCTTCCCCAGCCCACAGAATAATATTTTTGTATCTTCACCCTAATTTCCACATCAAAATTCTCTGCATATTATTTTTTATTATAATCAAATAGAAGCGCTAAACCACAGGGTCATACAGCGCTGCAGGTTTTCAGGATGCAGGGAGAATGGGTTGTAAGGGGAGATGGATGATTAGTGGGGTAGGGAAAGGGGGCAGGACAGTGGATAGTGCGGGATAAAAGGGTACAAGAGATCAAGGTAGAAGGGACTGAAGGACGTGCTAGAGGTATAATCTTCAGAGTTTGTGTAGTAAGTCATTTTCTATCAAAAGTCAATGAGAGAGTCAGGATTAAAGAAGGGTCCATCAGCAAAAAGGGGGAAAAAAGAAAGGACCAAGCGAAGCCCCCTTTTAGGGGGCAAAGGACCCAACATGTATTGATGAATTTAAAGTAACATGAATCCCTAATTATATTAATTAATCAAATTACTGCTTAAATGTCAGAAGAACAGGCCATTTTTTAGACTAGAAGAAGCGGTTAAATCTGTTTTTCCCCAAATATAATGGTTATAAATACAACATTTAAATAAATAGTTTATAAATTATGTCTCATTGAAAGTAAATATGATGTTTGTGAGGAAAATAATTATTGTGGTAGCTAGAGAATTGAAGGAATTCATTTGTTTGTTGTGCTTGTTGAAACTTTTGTCTTTTTGAGGGGGAGGAGCCTGGTTGGGCCCCTCCCCTCTCACTCTCCTGAATGTTTCGAGCCCCTTTTTTTATCTTTCTGGGCAAAATGCATGTCCCAAAGGGCGTAATGTATATTTGGATTGATGTTCCATCATGGCCTGGGTTTGCAATGTGTTAAGACACTGAGTAAAAGAAATGTTGAGAAAAGAGGGTTAAATATGGCATGTGAGCCATGTGACTTGAAGATGCTAGAAACCCTTGGACTGCTATGGGTCATTTTTGAAAAGATCTGATTATTGTATGTAGTATAAATATATATATATATATATATATATATATATATATATATATATATATATATATATATATATATATATATATATATATATATATATATATATAATAAAAAAAAAAAGTATCTCTGAATATATGATTTTTTTGGAATTGGGGTTTTAAAAAACGTGAGAGGATTGGTGAAGGTTTTCAGATGCAGCAGAGAATCATGAATGAAAATTTAAAAAGACAATAAGCCTTTAATTTAAATCCCCACACTAGTACATTAAAACCTTGATGATAAAGAAAAGGAAAATAAAAACACCCCCAAAAATACACTTAAAAAAGCATTACAATATTATACAGTACTTATATAATTGTACAATTTCCGAGGTGCTCGTAACTCGGGGGCCCCTGTAATTGTTAATTTCTGGAATCTCATTTATGTCTTCTTTTTAAAGACTGACAAATGATAGTCATTAAATAAAAACATTTCCCAGTTCATTATCCGTCAGCTGTCCATTCCCAATTTTCAGAGGTCCTACCTTTTCCCTCACATTCGCCCTATACATTTAAAAAGTACCCTTTTGGATTAGTTTTTGATTCATTTGCAACCTTAATCTCATAGTCACGTTTAGCCTTTCTAATCCTAGTTTCCCGGAGAACCAGGGTAAACCCCCCTGGGGCCCCGGTCTGTAAGGCCCCCTTTTGGGCCCAGACCCTGATCAACCAGGCTGTTGCTAGCCCACGCGTCAACGTACGAACCACAGCCTGGCTGGTCAGGTACCGATTTTGGGCCTGTCCAGTGCCCTTGAAGACAAGGGGTTTGTTGGTAACCCCCTGATTTTGCGGGGAGGCAGTTGAACAATCTTGGGCCCCTGACACTTTTGTGTTGTCCCTCAACGTGCTAGTGGCACCCCTGCTTTCATTGGGGGATGTTACATCGCCTGCCGAGTCTTTTGCCGTAGGGTGATTTTCGTGTGCAAGTTTGGTACTAACCCCTCGAGAATTTTCCATGTGTATATAATAATGTATCCCCCCACCTGCGTTCTAGGGGTACGGTTTAGGAATTTCAAGCATTCCCAGTAATTGAGGTGGTTTATCGCCATGCGGGCCCTGAAGCCTCTGCACATTTTCGGTCAGCAATTTCACCCGCCTTGAAAAGGGGCAGTTAGTGTGCAACAATATTCCAGCCTAGATAGAACAAGCGACCTGTAAAATGTCAACATGGGCTTGGCATCCCCCGGTTTTGAAGGGTTTTCATTATCCATCCTGTCATTTTTTTGCAGATGCAATTCTACTGTGTTATGGGCCTTGAAGGTGAGATCCTCTGACAATCTTCCCAGGTCTTTTACTTTTTTTTCTCTATTGTGTGGTTGGAATTTGTTTTTTCTCCCAAAGAAATTTAATTTCCCCCGTTTTCCATATCAGAGTAATGAAATTCTCATCATTGAACTTCATATTGTTTTCTGCAGCCCATTTAAAGATTTGGGTGATGTCTGCGGGGTCTTGCAGTGTCTTCAATGGTGGTTCATGCAAGGGGGTCATCTCAAAGGAATAAAGGGACTGTGGGTTATATCCCTGTCTACTGTAGGGATGAGAACAAGATGGGAGCAAGACGCCTTGTGGAACAGAGCTTTTTTTCCGAGCCGCCCAGACTTTACTCTGTTGACTACTACTCTTTTTGTTCCCCCTTTTTTAACCATCTACCCAACTTTTTTCCTTTTTTTTATCACGCATTTTTGTGCATTACACCATAGTCACACTTGTCAAAGGCTTTTCAAAATCCTTAAATTCATTCTGATTGTCATCTAGAGCATCCAGGACATGTGCAGGCAGTCTGTTTTTCCCATTGCTTAAAAAAAAGGTGTTTGAAGCCTGGCCACTGATTTTAAAATTGTGTTTTAATACTATGCTCTTTGGTTCCCCTGTGCAAATGCATCTTTCTAATCTTCATTGTCACACATGCGTCTTATCACTGCGCACACGAAACTTCTCATCACTGACCACCGAATCTTACTCATCACTGACGCACATGCGTCTTTTCATCACGGCGAATGCGTCTCTCATCAATGACGCACATGCGTCTCATCAAACGCACATGCGTTTTACATACTGACGCATGCTCTTAAAATCATGACGCCTGGGCTTAAAACATCACTGGCGCACTTTTCCCTCTTCTTTTAATGTCTCGGAATGAATTCATGACCGGAAACTCATTCTGTTGCCTGAATTCAATAAATTTTGTAAACAGTTCATTACGTTTTCGGGCCCCGTCCCCGCCCTTTTGTGCCCTGTAAACTTTTACCACTCACAGGATGGGTATGACATGACTACCACTCACGGATGGGTATGACTGACTACCACTCACAGGATGGGTATGACAGTGATTACCCCTCATAGGATAGTATGACAGTGATTACCACTCATAGGATGGGTACGGGAGTTACTCCACTCACAGGATGGTATAAATGACTACCACCACAGGATGGGTATGACGGTGACCACCACCACAGGATGGGTATGACAGCGACTACCACTCAAGGATGGGTACGGCAGTTACTACCACTCACAGGATGGTATACAGTGACTACCACTCACAGGATGGGTATGACGGTGACCACCACTCACAGGATGGGTATGACGACTACCATACAGGATGGGGACGGCAGTTTACCACTCACAGGATGGTATGCGTGACTACCACTCACAGGATGGGTATGACAGGCTACCATCACAGGATGGGTATGGCAGTTACTAAACCCCCAGGGTGGGTATAACGGGGACTACCACTCACAGGATGGGTATGATGGGGATTTCCACCACAGGATGGGTATGACGGGGAAACCCCTCACAGGATGGGTATGACAGTTAATACCACCCCAAAATGGGTTTGGGAAAGGCTAAAATCACAGGATGGTATGCAGTTAAACCCCCCACAAGATGGGGATGGCAGGACTAACACCACAGGATGGGTATGGCGGGGCTAACCCCACAGGGTGGGTATAGACTAACCAGGATGGGTATGGCAGACTAACCCCACAGGATGGGTATGGCGTGACAACACCCACAGAAAGGGTATGGCAGGGACTAAACCAAAAGGATGGGTATGGCAGACTAAACCCACAGGATGGGATGGCATGACTAACACCCACAGGATGGTATGGCAGGCAAACCCCGGATGGGTATGGCAGTGACAACACCCCAGGATGGATATGTATGACTAAAACCCACAGGATGGGGATGGCAGTGACTAAACCCCCCAGGATGGGTATGGCAGTGAAAAACCCACAGGATGGTATGGCAGTGACTAACACCCACAGGATGGGGGCCCCGACTAACACCCACAGGATGGGGATGGCAGTGACAACACCCACAGGATGGGTATGGCAGACTAAACCCCCAGGATGGGTATCGGCTAACACCCAAGGATGGTATGGCAGGATAACACCCACAGGATGGGTATGGCGTGACAACACCCACAGAAAGGGTATAGCAGTGACTAACACCAACAGGATGGGTATGGCAGACTAAGGCCCACAGGATGGGGATGGGGTGACTAACACCCACAGGATGGATATCGCAGTGACTAACACCCACAGGATGGGATGGCGGGGACTAACACCCCAGGATGGGTATGGCAGTGACTATAACCCCCAGAATGCGGGGAGTGACTAACACCCCAGGATGGGGATGGCAGTGACTAACACCCCGGATGGGTATGGCAGTGACTAACACCCCCAGGATGGTATGGCTAAACCCACAGGATGGGTATGGCAGCTAACACCCACAGGATGGGTATGGCGTATCACCCACAGGATGGGTAGGGACTAACACCCACAGGATGGGTATGGCGCGACTAACCCAGGGTGGATATGGCGTCACTAACCCCACAGGATGGGTATGGCGTGACTCCCCCCAGAATGGGTATAGCATGACTAACCCAACGGATGGGTATGGCAGAAAACCCACAGGATGGGGAAGGGGTATCCCCGGATGGAAAGGGGGACTAACACCCACAGGATGGGAAAAGGCGGGGACTCACCCCGGATGGGTATGGGAGTGACTATAACCCACAGAATGGATGGCAGTGACTAACACCCACAGGATGGGATGGCAGTGACTAACACCCACAGGATGGTATGGCAGTGACTAACACCCACGGATGGGAAAAGGACTAACACCCACAGGATGGGATGGCAGTAACCCCGGATGGGTATGGCGTACAACACCCCAGGAGGGTATGGCAGCGACTAACACCCCCAGGATGGGTATGGCAGCGACTAAAACCCCCAGGATGGGGAAGGCATGACTAACACCCACGAAAGTGACTTGGGTACATAAACACCAAACTGAAAGCTCACTTATCATCATGCATATAAAAACCTTACCTGACGGTGTCGCCCCTTCCTAAGATCACTGTTAAAAAGAAGTGCTGGTTTCTGGGAAAAATGAGTAGCAGGGGGAAACACTATCACCTTCCCTCCACTGTGTATACACTGGGTGTTGTGGGGGTGCCTCAGGGGGTTAAGCTTTCCTCCGTACGACAATATGTTCCCTCCCAGGCAGATTCTCTAGCCCATACGCCATTTATTTAACTATTTTTTTTTATTATATATTCTTTTGATCTAAAAATTTTACATAAGTACGATGACATTAGTTAATTGATGATAATATATTTTGTATAAGGACCATCGAGATTTAGAGTTTTTTTAAACGCTATTTAATATTCTGATTAACGCTCACCTAAACATATAGCTATATGTTATGCTGAAATTTTTCCTGG